>JANHFM010004612.1:68953-80969 GCA_032468115.1 Grayia smithii | reverse complement strand
TTGCAGTCCAAGGGACTCGCAGGAGTCTTCTCCAGCACTATAGTTCAAAGGCCTCAATTCTTTGGCGCTCAGCCTTCTTTATGGTCCAACTTTCACAGCCATATATTGTAACTGGGGAAACCATAGCCTTTCCTATATGCACTTTCGTTGGCAGAGTGATCTCTGGTTTTTATAATGCTGTTTAGATTTGCCATACCACTTTGCCTTACCATGTCTATTTTCTATTCTTCATTTGGTCTTTCCTATAGACCAGATTTGTCTCTGTGGTATTCACTAAGTCTTCATCATATGCTAGCTCAGATGCATCTTCTCCACTTGTCCTTCAGATATTCTTCCAATGCCATTTTTCTTTTGTTTATTATTAATAATTATTATTATTTCTTGCATTGGCAAAACACTTGTATAAATTACCTATGAAGTCCCTTTCAGCTGTGTGTGATTACACATAATCAATCACAATAATTTCATTACATACCATAACAATGTTGTTTGAAGGTTACATATGCTTGCAGCCAATCCCTTCTGTTCATTTCAACCCTACTACATAGCCAGTAATGAACAATCTTCAAAGAATGCCTTTCCCATACATACATGTTTCCCCTTAAGATTGCAAGCTTTTTTTGTGTGTGTCTTTCTCTTTTTCTGTGTATGGATATATCTTAAAGGTGCTGAATGTATAATTATGCCCATGCTGACCCCGAAATTTCTCATTTGTATGAAAAAGAGGTAGATACATGTATGAAGAAGAGATGAATATGCAAAACATATTAGTAAGATACAATCTTCCCCTATCTCTCTCTCTTCCTACAATATTATCAAGGCAACTTTGGAAATCAGAAAATTATGGTAATCTAAAATCTATAATTTTAAAATGATATTTTTAAAATAAAAATGGAAACTGATAGTAAATATAAACAATAGTTGGAATAAGAGGGGAAAACATATGTCCAAACCAAATTATAGCAACTTTTTCTTCTTTTTAAGGTGCTCAAATAACAAAGAGAAAACTGCAGAAGTGAGAAAATCAAAGTTCTAGCCTATCCTTGGGGTGGACAAGATATCACAGTATTTTTGGATTTAAAGTGTGTATGTATATTGTGTTGCTATTGAGTAACTGAAGATAAAACAGCTAGACAAAAATTGAGCATTGTACTATGATATATGCAGTACAATGTAGTGAGGCATGTACCGATTGTACATTGGAGAAACAAAAGAAACACTTCACAAACACATGGCACAACATAGGAGAACAAACCCATCAGGACAAGATTCAGCAATCTATCTATATTTGAAAGACAAAGGTCACTTTTTTGAAAACAGCAGGGTCTCTTTTGAAGACAGCAGATTCCATATTCTGGACAGAAAGGACAGCTGGCTTGAAAGAAGGGTAAAAGAGGCCACTTACATTAAGTTTGAACAGCCTTCTCTTAACAGAGTAGGAAGGATATGGCAACACCTATCTCCTATTTACAACACAGCCCTTTCAGTAGCTCCAAGAAGACTCCAGGCCCATATACATTATTCAGGTGACCCTGAGGGCCCAGATAAGCCTCCACCAGGCCTCAACAACTCTCAGAATGAGTGCTAACGACCAGATGACTGCAAGGAATATAAATCCTTCCATCCTGCACCATTCAGTCAGAATTGAAGAAGCTTCTTGGATGGGAAACGGAACATCTTCAAGGAAAAAAAAACAAAGTCTAGTTGTCTTTTGAAAAAGCACCTTTGGGACTTGAAAGTTTATCTTCTTCCTTAAATAATGCAAATTGACCAAAGCAGTTGTAGATGAATCCTAAAAGAAAATAAGATAAACAACCACCATCCATGTTTTTCATTTTCCCTTTTTCCTTCCATTTAAAAGCTACATGTTAAAAGACATCATTGGAAGCATAAGGTACTGCAAATGTACTATAAACAAATTTGAAAGCATATTTCCACTGCAGAGCACTTCACATGTTAATCATGAAAATAATGGTATCATCCCATACATGCAAAATGCTGTGAAATAGTAATTGAGACTGTGATTTGGTGAGCAAGTACTAAATGGATTGAAATTACCTTTTTCTTCCAGTTAAAAAAAAAACAAAATCTAAATATATTGTTTTCCAGAGACAAAAAGAATACATGGTTGATTATCAGACTTATTAAGAAACAATGAAAAAAGATACTCGCAGATAAATGGAATAAGTGAGATCTATTTTTTTTTTCACTCATTCACCTGTGCTGAAATAAGTTTCTAGTTGATGAAGAAAATATATGTAAATGTGTGGTACACACAGCAAATGATTGCTGATACAGACTGCATGGTAATTGCCAGATCCTTCCACTTTTTTCCCCAAAAGCTTTGTAGGAAGACAGTAAGGGTGCATAAAGCTAATCATGGACATCTGCATAAAGGTCTTGCGTTCATCAAAATGGCACATGGACAAAAAGGGTAGTGCTTCTGTTGGGACAGTGGGATTCTCTTTCCATTGTTCTGGGGCCACGCATGGATACTACCCTCCCCCCAACCAGGGACACTGCTTATTTTACAAGTGTCCACAACTGGGATTAGAAACTCTGTTACTTAGTGCCACAGTCACATGATCACAAACTTATGTCATTTCCTATTTGGACCATTAATCAAGGTCATGTGAACACAATTTGCAGTTTTACTTCTGTGTTCTCCATTATCTCTGCTTCTCACCAGCTAGTTGCAAGATGATCACATGAGTTTGGGAAAGTGCAATGGTCATAAATGCAAAGAATGGTTGCAAAGCTATTTTTAACATCATCATAAATTTAAATTATTAATAAACAAGCTAATCAGTAAGCAAGGATTACCTGTATTGGATTTGGAACACACATTGAAATTCCTACTTATCCTGGAACCTCACTGATTAGTTCTGATCATACAGGCAGAGCAAGATCATCATGAATTTGTGTCATCTTCTGTTTATAGCAGATAAATTACCAGCTTTTCTTATATACTATTCCTCTATATAATGCATGGTAGAGTTCTTTCATTTTATGTAGATTTAACTTAGCTCTATGATTAGGCCACTCACTGATATCATTGCAGTATAAATTGATCATAAACTCAAATCTATTGATTTATAATAGTATCTAACTTAATATTGGACAATATTATAATCATAGCACTATGGAAATTAAAAGATATGTACACACATCACACAAAGATATATTTTGTTTAGCCATAAATTATTGAATAGTTCACAACTTCCTGGGCTCATATCAACCCATAAACTATGATTTACAAGTCACAATGGCTCGGCTTACAGTCACACAAATTAAACTAACAGTAACAAACCAAACTATGGTTTGGTTTGATTATAAAGCTAGCCAAATTCTTCAGATGTTTTAAATTCCAAAGCACGAGGTCAATTAGCCATCCATTTTATATCATGTTCTTCCAGGATGAAACATTAAATATATTTTGTTAAAGAAGGCCTACACATCCCTCATTAATGATGTGTACTATATAAAAATAAGAAAATAGGAATACGAAAGTCCCTCTAAGTTTGAAAAAGCATGCTTAATATTTATTTTACTTATGTATTAGATTTTTATTCCACCTGTATTATTTTTATAAATAACTCAAGGCAGCCAACAAACCTAATACTCCTTCATCCTCCTGTTTTCCTCACAGCAGCCCTGTGAGGTAGGTCAGGCTGTCAGAGAGTGACTGGCTCAAGGTCACTCAGCTGGCTTTCATGCCTAAGGTAGAACTAAAATTCTAGGCCATCACCTTAACTATACTACACCAAGGTGCTGATATTAATAGTTATTCTCTCTCTACATATACACACACAGAAACACATCCTTTAAAAAAGCCTATTTGATTTTTGGAATTTATCCATCAAGACACAAAGCAAGAAGATTCCACTCAGCATAGACTGAAGCACAGAGATTATTAGTTGTGGACAGAAGCACTCCTGGAACACCTATATTATGACCTTAAGGATGCTAGATTTGTTTTGATTAAATGGTGAATCGGTGATTGCTACATTGTAGTATTTAATATGCAGAGTTTCAGATGGAGAGTTGCTGGAGCTACCAATAAAAAGGTACCATGATATTTTACCAACCTTGCATCCCAAACATATTTTTTTCTGCAATAATAAATGCAAAGGAGTAGAAAAAGGAGGATACATTACAATTTGGTATTTGAGGTCACAGTGCTCAAAAATAAATTTCAGGTAGCACAGCTCTTTATTTCACACAACAAATATTTCAAGAAACTGGGATACGTTTCAAAACTAGTTAATGCTATGACACAGGGGACCTGTTGTTCCAAGGAGAAGGAAAGTCAAACTCACCCTCTGAGCCTTTGGGTGAGCCTAAAATAGTTCTCTAGATTCTAGCTCAAATTGCCTAAATATGTGCAAAAATTTAAAGGGGCGAACTTCTATCCAATATAATATTTGTAGCTCAGGATTGAACTGTGGAGTCCTTGGTGCTCTCTGAGATTGGTTGTTTGCTTGCAGATATTTCATTGTCCAACTGGATAACATCGTCAGTGTCCTTGTACACTTAGAAAAAAGTAAACATTTTGGAATCTGCTATTAGAAAGCAATTTGATATCCTTGTATATTTTATCCTGTAACAGCTTCATATATGAATGGAAACTGAATGGAAACTGTGTGTAGACTGAAGTTTAAACACTAATAATAATATTCATATTATGTGCATTAATTACGATTAATATTTTAAAAATAAAAATGTTTTTTATATAACTCTTCATTTTGTCCTGAAAGCTGTTACATTGGAGGCCTAAAACTGTGAAACAATTATCATTACAAAATGAAACTTACACAAGATGGGAATGTCATTCATGACTTCCTTTAATTTGAAAGAACTCTCATAATTTCCTGACCCTTCTTACAATAATGATGATGTTCTGCAGAGTTTTTTCCCCTCTTTTAAACCAAGTAAGCAAAGAAAAGGGGAAAGACAAGCAATTAATGTCAAGATGATTGGAGTACATTTTTCTAGATCAATATAAAATGATTTCTTTTCAGAATTTAACTTACCCATTATGTGTTTTAAAACTGAAGTTAAGATGTACAGCATTAACCAGATACAGCAGTAACTGAATATTAATTGACCTGAAACAGGGATAGTTAAAAAGGAGATATGGATCTATTACTAAACCTCTTTAGGCATTTGAAGCAAATAGGCACTTTTCTTTAGCTGAAATGTATTGAGACATGTACTCCAGCCCGTCTTTCCAGGTCACTATTTGGCATTCAGTTCCATAGCAGAATGGATGGAATGGTTGATAGCAGAAATCATACTCCTGTTTAGCAACTCTTCTTGATTTACAGAGAAAAAAACAAAATATTGAAGAATAGAAGGTAACAAATGCTGAAGAATAGCAATAGCACTTAGACTTATATACTGTTTACAGAGTAAGCATATTTTCCCCAATAATATGGGTCCTCATTTTACTGATCTCGGAAGGGTGGAAGGCTGAATCAACCTTGAGCCAGTCAGAATCAAACTGCTGGCAGTCAGCAGAATTAGCCTGCAATACTCCATTCTAACCACTGAACCACCACGGCTCAAGAATATTGGTCATTCAATTAAAAGTAACTCACTGAAGTTTGAATAAGCAACTGCATCCTCACCTTCATGTCAAAATGACATCCTAAAATGTGTCCCTATCTTTGCTACATATAGTGTCTTCACTATCCTAACTTAACATCTGCATGGAGAATGAAGGAAAAATAAATCAAATTATCTAAGAGCTAGATTAAAGGACACAGATGGAATCCTACCCAGAATCTTGTGTTTAAAGCTATATCCATTGTATGTTTTATGTTAGGGGTACCAAGTTTAGAACAGAACTAAGTTGTGAAATGCATTATGTCATATTTACTATGCAATTTCACAATTCGTTAGTTTATTTTGCATCCATAAAATGTGTCAATAAATAAATCATATAAATAAATAAAACTTCCTATTAAGCATGTAGAATCTGATGAAGCCTCCCCATCAATGGCATAATTCCAAACACTGGATCTAGTGAAACCGTACATTTTCAGACATAACATATACCTTTGGACAACTCCATTAGCAACATCAGGAGCCCCATTCTTACTGGAAAAACAATGAAGTCATAAGCCTAACTCTTGAAGGAAAAGAGTAACTAAATAAAAATTAATAGCAGCTCTTCAATTAGTCCTTTCAAAAAACTTTACAGGGAGTGGAGAATGCAACACAGAATTAAATTATTCTTGGATAAGCTTCTCTTTCGCTATTTCTTGTTTTCTGTCCAGCTTTGCCATAAAGCTGCTAATCTTCCTTCTAATCAGCTATTGAACTTCCCCCACTCAACAAAAGACTATTATTTCACTTACCCTATTTTATTTCTCTATTGTTAATGCTTCCTCTTTTACCAAAAAAAAACCTTGGAAGCTGTCTGTAATGACTTTGTCATAAATCTATGCATGCCAGTGAAGGTTGCATATTAATTCATTAATGCATAAATTTTGCTGCTTCCTTAATTCACATTGTTACTTTTCTCAGCAGACTTCTTCTGAAGTTTTGCACAACTTTCATAATCTATGATCAATTAAATGGGAAGAAGCAGATATGTTCTACGGCAAATCTTCTTTATTTTTACTGCCAGCTCTCCTATACAATTTCTGTTTTAACCTATAATCAATATTTTACCTGCACTCCAATCTATAAGAGCTGCTTAGCATTGGACCATACAGATGTAGGCACTTGTTTTATCTAATATACATAACACTAAATCTATATAATCTCAGCAATTATATGCATTTACATATCCAAAAGTATATTTGAAGAAGGGAAGAAGAAACCCATCTCATCAACTTATCAAATATGACTATGATCATTCAATACATTTAACACATCTTCTAAGTTAACACAATAAACTGAATGATTAATTAAGCAAATGGTCTAAGTTCACATAACATACTAAGATGCAAATATATTTGGATAAGCTTAAAACTAGCTAGGGTTGCACGTTATTCAAATATATCGCCAACATCTTTACAGGACATGGTGAGGCACATTGTATGAACGCAACCAGTATTTAAACAGAACTTTACTAACTTTTTTCTTTGCTATTTCAGTTGGCGAATTCAACAAGGAAGATGATGCTTTTGTTTTTAATACTTAAACTTGATGAAACTTTTGTCCGATTCTTCTAATAGTTCTCCCATGATGCGAAATAACAAGAGAAAGCCAATTGAATCACTTCCTATACCTGCAAAAGTCTCTCCTGGATCTTTTTTAAGGACACTAAAAATGTTTTTTAAAGACATCTAACTTGAAAAACATGTTGTATTCTGTCATATGCTTCCCCAGGGGCAGTCCCGTTAACTCCAGAAAGCCTGTACTAGTGGATTTAATTTTGTTGATACTGTCTTGAAAGCAGCCTTATCAGCAGCGTACAGCAGTGCCTGCACCAGGCAGACACCTGCAGTGCAGACCTAAGCTTAGGCAACACCCTCCATAGCAGGCAGGAAAAGACCCCCCCCTCCCCAAAAAGCCCCTCTTCATGCGCAAAGACAACTGCCTAATGTAGGTGATTAATGTGTGCTGCATTGGCCCATGGTAGGACGATGGCAGAATTCTTGAATAGCTTTTCAGAAATAATTGATTTCATTTGAGGTATGAATGCAATGAGCCCATTCCATACCTAGGAAAATAAATAAATAAAGGTGGAGGATCCTACGCTATCAGAGTATCAGTATGTATATATGTTAGAAAGTGTACAAATGAGATGTGAGAAAACAGGGCATAGCTAAAGAAATATGTGAAATACACCTGAACTACCATTCTTTATATATATAATTTTTAAACTTAAGAAAATGTAAACAATTTCTATCTCTTCTTTCATTTTATAGCTATTGCTCAAAACAGACAACTGTTTGCAGAAAAGCAATTCATGATAAACTGTAACTGAAATGCTCATAAACCTCTGGATCACAGATAATAGTTAATATTCAGAACCATCTGACAGCAGGCAAAATAGCAACCTCCCATATCTTTAAATCCTTCCTTTAATGCAGAAAGCACTATCTATTAGAGTGAAGTATTGTAATGCAACCTTATTGTCATTCAAATCTTCAATATCCACAAAGAGCCTAATTCTCTGAGAAGTTCACCCATATAACCGAAAAGAATGAGAATGCACCTGTATAACTGAAAGGTTATTATGCATGGTGAATTATGCCTCATACTTGGGAAATACAGCATTTTAAGGTGTGTTAGTCTGAAAGAAATACATTTTCAAAATATACATAAAATCATGAATGCTTAAAATCTGCTCATCTAAATTTGACTGTAAATAAAACAGCTCCATACTTAATTTGAATCTAACTGCAGTGTTTGGTAAGTCAAGATGATGCCTCACTCAACTAAGCAAGTAGACAATTTATTTTATGGTGCCAAATCTGGATGACAATTGTAACTGAAACTGGAAAACCTGCCATTTCACCAAACTTACTTGAAGACATTTCTTTTTTAAAGCATAAAAATGCATTGGCTGAAAAGGAATCTGTCTTGAACTCTCCTTACTGAATTCAGGAACTATTAGGAATACTTTTGAATTTAATCAAAAGACATTACTGTCAAAGCATAATGGTCCTTTGCATGAGTGTAAACAGAAGGATTGGAATAAGAAAATGTTTAGGGTAGCTAAGAATGCAGCCTATACAGATTGAGACAAGCCTGATCATAAAGTAACCCATTAACAGAAGGCGATGTAAATGGGGTGTGTAGCATTGATAAGAGTGCTTGAGGACTTAATCTTCTCTTTGTATCATTCAGGTTTTGAACTTCAGTATGCTAACAACAAAATAAAATCTTGCTAAAATAAGCAAATCTTATTTTCGAATAAGTAGATTCAAAATAGAGATGATGATGATGATGATGATGTCCAAAAATATTTTGCTTGTTACTCCAGAACAATTAATGAGAAATAGAAAAGGTGTCCTCTCAAGTATTCTCTGCATTGCTTCTAGATTGGATGGCTACAGTGCTGCAGTGTAGTGCTGTGTCTCACATATCGCTATCCATATTATCTTTCAATAATTTTAGCTTCTAAAATATAATATTACACTATGGCTCCATATGAAATGCAAGCTACCCACTAAAACCAAAGTATAAAATAATGTACCTCAGAGTGAGATAAAGACCAAATTTAATTTTTTTATTTCCAAAGGCCACTCTTTGCCTTTTATGAAAAAAACACAAATACAAATTACAAGATATGCTTATGAACCATTTAGTTACGATGAAAACTTGCATGGCCCACATTAATTCTTTACTTTATTTTAAGGCCCCTTGAATGTGATATCTGGAATTTCAGTATTTTCAGTATTCTTATTTTATATTGATTGTATTCTTCTTTTGTGTTAATGTACAATAATGTAAAACCAGATGTATTCCTAGCCACCAGAATAGCACTGAGGAGAGTTTCACATTTCAGATTGTGCAATTGTGACATTGCAATAATAGTTTTAATCACTGCTGTTCCAGGGAATATTTATGGTTTGAAAGCTCCAATTCTGATACATCCAAAAAGACAATGCACATATTTTATATAGCAATGTTTAAAGTGTGATGATGATAAAAACTATGTGTAAGAGATCAGTTACCTTAGTTCTGCAGATACAAAAATATATAGATTGAATGCAGAAAAGCTGACATTAAAATAAAATTGAATTAAATATCTAAAAGTACAGAACCAAAGACAAGGACACCATAAATATACCATCAGCTGTACAACCTTGAATACAAATAACCTCAGCATTTGTATTTCCTGTTTCATTTAGTTGTAGTGTATCAACATCAAAAACGAAAATCTCCAGATGGGAATTAAATACAGTACTGTTGAGCTGCTGAAAGACTGTCTAGCCAATGAAACTAAATGATAAAGAAAATGTAAAATGAGCATGGTAATAGTTTCTAATTACAACACTGCAATACGTCAACCAAAAGAAAGGCGTCTGACTGCTACAAATATTCCACATTTCAGGAGGCTCTAAAGTAAATGAGAAAAGAATTATTATAAAGGTAACTTTTTACATTCTTGATTTGCTATGAAATGTGTAGAAAATGAACATTCAATGGTTAAATAGTCAGAGATTCTCCTTATAAAACACAGATTTTAAATCAAGGCAGAATTCCCAAATTGAACTTTTAACTGAGGATATACCCAGGGACAATATTTTCTTAAGCTTGGTGCATCTTTCAATAATCTCAGATTTGGCTGTGATATAGAAATTAGCCATTGTATAGTATACGTGTCTATCCTGATTTAGAAGGTTTTCTTTCACAGCATACAAAGAAGATATTCTGACTATGAAGCAGATATTATTTCAAATGCCCAAACATGTAGAATATCTAATGGGGATTGAGAAAAGTACCTTAAATTATTTCAATGATACTTATAAATCCTAGCAATTGGTATTGGCAATTATCCTAATCAAATCACCTTTGTGCTAAAGAACAAAAACAAGGAGTTTTGTGTTTGATTATTATGTTTCTACAATCATCATTAGGTTTACTGCATCAGCTACACTTACTGAAGCATAAAAGTTTGTTGTTTGCCTCACCAGTTCAATGGGGGAAAGCTTGTCATACAATTCCTCATGAATAAGAAAGTGTTTCAGCTCACTGATAGGAATTGTATTAGACCCTTCCAACAAAAACACGTGGCTTATTGTTAGTTTAAAGCTAAATACCTTTCTTAAAAACATGTTAAATTTGATCAAATCATTTCAGTCTTAAATCTGAACTTTGCCTCTAAAGCCTATGTTTTCAAATCACAAAAAAATGCAATTCTGAAACATTTTTACAGTCTCCCACCCCACCTCCCCCTGGATTTCTCTTTTATTTTGTATAAACCGACAGTTATATTTAAACACATGTTAACCGAACAATGAAGTTTCAGTATAAGCTTTGTTTAAGTGAGCTCAGATACTGGTCCTTACAAAGGGTCTAATAATGTTCTATCCTCCTTACTCATCAGACTTCTGGAGACTTAGCCCAATTTCTGAAGGTTTTGCACTATTTTACAACCTTATTATCCAGCTGTGCAGCTGAGCAGGGAGATAGCCACATTCATTTTCCTTATCTGTAATGATGTGATACATCCCAACACTGACCTGAGATGTCTGCAAGAATAATAGTTTGGGGGGTGGGGGTGGCAGGGAGGGAATTACAGAGATGACAAGCAGTAGTCAATCTTTTTGTTGTTGATGTTGCAGAAAAGTACAACTAAACAAAGCAGCATAATATTTCCAGTTTTTCTCCTTCCTCAAAAAAACCCTCTGCATGTGTGCGAAGAGAATAAAAGACAAAGTGAGGGTAACTTCATAATCTGTAATCAAAACCAATGCCAGCAACATTTCTAAATAGCTTCACCTGAGATAGTGAAAGTCATGGGGTGGGCTGTAATCTAAAAATAACCCCTCTCCTGATGAAAATTGTGGTTTCTGCCAGCAGAAAAGAGACAGCAGGCAGTTAAAAAGTGTTTCCTCCAAAGGAACAGAGGAAAATCTCCAGATGAAGGCTGCTCTTCCTCTGGTTTGTTTAGTATCCAAATCCTCTTTCATTTTCAGCGTTCATTTGAATTAATCTTTTGGTGAGCTACAGCTAGAGGGATCCTTACCTTTTGCAGAAGTTGGGAACCTGAGTATTTCGCTGCAATCGATCTGATCTCGCCACCGAAAGCAGAGGCCCAGAGTTTTACACTACGGAAGGAAAACAGGCAGAGACATATATTGAAAAGGGAAATGTAAATCCCGCACTTCGGTAAACAACGTCTCATACAGGCAGATAAATACAGATAAATTACACGGTAGAGTCTGAACTGCCAATTCCCAGATTTTCCCCTTTAAAACAACATTGGGTTTCATTTATATAGCCAGTATTTCATCTTTTTTCAGATCCTTCTTGTAGCCAGTCATTTTAAAATCCATGTGCAAGTCTATTTTCATCTTATATGGTAAAATCTGTTCCTGTTTGTAAC
>JANHFM010004611.1:6692-17672 GCA_032468115.1 Grayia smithii | reverse complement strand
TAGCGTCGTTTTGAGGGTAGGAGTTGAAACAGTTCATGTCCAGGATGCGAGGGGTCTGTAAATATTTTCACAGCTCTCTTTTTGACTCGTGCAGTATACAGGTCCTCAGTGGAAGGCAGATTGGTAGCAATTGTTTTTTCCACAGTTCTAATTATCCTCTGAAGTCTGTGTCTGTCATGTTGGGTTGCAGAACCAAACTAGACAGTTATAGAGGTGCAGATCAGTGGTGGGTTGTTCCCGGTTCGGTCCGGTTTGCGCGAATAGGTAGTGGTGATGCTGTGACATCACCGAACTGGTTCTTCGCGTCCTGGACCCCATGCGCCCATACTTACCGGTCCCTGCACGGAGCGTGCTTGCGCACATGCGCAGAAAACTTTTTTGAGGTTTTTTCGTCAAAGAAAGCTTCTGCGCATGTGCAGGAGCACCTGTTTGGCTCCGTGCGCTCGGACCACGCGCAAAGCGTGTGCATCTTTACAAACGGTAGTAGTAGAGGTAAGTAGAACACACCCCTGGTGCAGATGACAGACTCAATAATTCCTCTGTACAACTTTATTAGCAATTGCTTGGGCAGTTTGAGTTTTCTGAGTTGGCGCTATGTGCTGTGTTTTCGTAGATTTTCACGGGTACAGGTATGCAAGTCTTGGCATATTCGGGTCCTGGCAGGAAAACAGTTGGCCTGGAGTTGAGAGTAGATGAGGCAGAGAACTGAAGAAAAAATACATGTATAGTCAGTGTCTATAGTCAGATTACATTAGAAAGGTAAATTTTAAACCCTTTTAAAAACTAATAAGAAAAGGGCCAACATGAGCTCTAACAACAAATTTATTTTACAATATGGACCTTATCCAGAATCAATTTCATGTCTGATAGATTTATGACAGTATTTATGGAAGGAGCCACATTTTAGATATAAGACTGAGGTGTAAATATTTGACCCTAAGCTATGTAGACTTTATATATCAAATTGAGTACCTGGACTACCTTAAATTGGGCTTGGAAAACAGTTGGCTACCATTGTAGATATCACAACATGATTATAAGGTGCAGCTTGCCAATCATTCTGCAGCATTTTGGACCAAATACATTTTTTTTTTTTGAGAATGACATTACGAAGGTATGTTTCACCAAATCCAAGTCCCTTTCTTCCAGATAGGAATGTAACTAATTAGCCAAATTTGATGAAAAGCTTTCTTTGCCAGTGTTGTTATGTGGCTATTTAATATCAGTTCTGGATCAAGGAAGACTCCAGGCTTTCTTTTGTAATCATTGTTAATTGTTTTTAAAGGCATTAATTTGACTGAAATCTATAACTACATCTTTAAAGCAGTATTTTTATCCACATGCTCCTAAAGTATAATTATTTCTAAATAAACATGACTAGCAAATAGCAGAGTAAAGAGGAGTCTGCAAGCAAAGTTTAGTGAGAAAGTTTAAGTTGATTAGGTGCTGTCAAGTCAGAGTCATCTTGGTAACTATGTGGACAATTTCTCACCATTTTGACTTGTCTCCATGAACAACTTGTAGCTCTTCCAAGGACAGTCCTGTAATTTGTTTGATCTCATCCATCTCACTTATCAATTGCCTTTCCCTACTTCTCCTTCCCTCAATCTTGCCAAGCATAGTCAATTTTTTCTAGTTCATTATTCATTCTCATCACAAATCTAAAGTGTGTGAGTTTCTGCTGTCTGATTATTGCCTCAAGGGAGCAGTGAATCTTTATTTGATCCAGGATGAATTACCAGTTCTTCTTGCAGTCTGTGGTACTCTTAATAACTTAACTCCAAATCCATATTTGAAGACATTTATCTTTTTTCATTCTTTTTCAGTGTCTACCTTTCCTACCCATACATTACCATGAAAAATATCCTTATTACCTTAAACTATTCTGATCTTTATTGTCATGGAAATAATTTTACCATTCACAAGGCTGTTGAACATGATTATTATTTTCTTCTTTAGGATTAATTAGTCCAACTTTAGTATTCAATTCAAAATAATAGGATCCTCATTTTTTGCCAAGTGCTATAAGTTTATGTCTAGTATTACCTTTACCTTGTTGGTTTTTACTAGCCAGGTTTTTTTTTTTTTAAATAATTTTACTTTAATAATGAGCGATTCTATTTTTGGCTTACAAAATGAAGCTGACTGAAACTAAAGTTGTTCTGGTTTAGCCTTCTGTTTTAATTTCAGCTATCATCGCTTGAATCTTACATTTGTTTTAATATAATTGTTATATAATTTAAACAGATTTAGAGAAAATACAAATACTTATCATCCTTTTCCTACTTGGAAACACTATTCCAAATTGTTTGTTGTAAACATTCTTCAAAGAATTATGAAATATATAGGCATGACTATTAATATATTCCATATTATTGGATGATCTACACAATAGAACGGCTTGTTTTTTGGTAAATTAAGTGAAGGTAAACCCCATGCTGAAAGCCAGTTTGATATAGTAGTTAAGGCTTCAGATTAAAAACTGGAAAATCATGAGTTCTAGTCCTGCCATAGGCACAAAGCCAGCTAGATGACCTTGGGCCAGTCACTTTCTATCATCCCTAGGAAGGAAACAATGGCTAACCACTTTTGAAAAAACTTGTGAAGAATGCAGAGATTTTTCCAGGCAGTCTTAAAGAATTGGAAAGAATTAAATGGAAGAAATAAATCATGATATATTATGCTATGCTATTATTTTTATCTTACTTTATCAATACTTACTATTTGGTTTTTGATACCTGTCCTTTTCCGAATCTACCTGTTCATTTGATCCATGTATGGCTCTATTCTTCTTCATAAGAGTTTAAGCAAATTCTGTTTTTTTTTTCCTGAGGAATTAAATGCTGCCAGAAAATTTCCATATTCTCTTACAGCCTCCTCCTTCAGTATAACACACCAGTCTTTTCTAGTACTTACAAACTTTAAGTCCATATATCTTGACAGAGAGTTGTTAGCATTTTGATACTTCGTATATACACATATGTATATTTCATAAGTATTTCACTTGTAGCAGGTGCTTTCCAATCTATTGGTTACCTTTGTACTTCACTTCCTAGTGGAATGAGTTCCTCAAAATATTTTCTTTCCACAAATTTATCTTTTATTTTATAGGTAATTGATTAATTATGTGCCATTAAGATGGTGTCAACTCTTAATGACCACAAAAATTATTTTCACCAGGACATCCATTCTATGATATCTTTTGTAAAAGTTTTCACTGTAGTTTATTCTTCTTCTTTTAATTTATATTTGTTGTATTTTTTTCTGTGGTTATGTTAAGTATAACAACCCTTCTTTATCTTTAAAACAACTCTTACCTTTCTTTTGTTATTATTTTCCTATATAGTATTTGATATTCTTGAATGAGATACCTTTTGTAATCCTTTCCTGCTGTATTATTAAAGATTGCATTCAATTATTCTATGCTTTTGTTGTTGCCCAAGGCTTTTATCTAATATTTTGCTTTGACTTTCATAATAGTTTGTTTTGAAACTCACTTTGATCTTTCATGTTTGAAATTGTAGGAATACTCCAAAGTCTCTTTTGCTTAAGTTAAATACAATGCATCTGTTTCCTATATAGATCTTTTGATACGTCTAGATCTAATCTTCCCAGAGTATCTACTATATTTCATATTCTGATTTTAACTAGTTTGTCATCATAATTTATGTTTTGTTCAGCAATATGCACCTAAAAGTGCCCTCCTGATAACATCTTTCCATCTTCTATTGCATCTAGATCTATTTGAGAAAGTTTGCTGAATAACTAGAGGAAGGCTTCTAACCTCAGTAAATCTCATTACAGGTAGTACTCAGTTAACACTCACTTGTACAACAACCATTTGAAATTATGACAGAGCTGAATGAATGGTACATACAACTGGTCCACAAAATTCCAGCCATCCCACCATCCCTACAGTTATGTAATTGAGATTTGTGTGCTTGGCAACCAGCTTGCACTTATGAGGGTTGCATTGTCTCATGGTCAAATGATTGCCATTTGTGACCTTCCCTGAAGGCTTCTACAAGTCAAAGGGCAAGCCAGCAGGAAAAGTCACAAATAGCTCAGGTAAGTCTCCTACATCTGGTAGCAGCTACCTCAAGCCTAGTTCTACTTGTGCCATGCCATAACAGCCCATTACACACCTTTGCGCTCCCTTGTATGATCTCCTCTGCTCCACAAATTTCACACCAAGCCTCCCTTTGCTCGCACTGTGCTAGACACTCATATGGCCTTGCACATCCTCTTATCTGCCTGCCAGCTTGCTCACAAACTGCTTCACACTGGCAACTCACTGTTGATTTGCCCACTGAATATTTGCTTGTTGGTAGCCAGGAAAAAGTTGTGAGGAGATCATCACTTAATTACCCAATAAACTTGCTTAATGATGGCAATGAGAACTGCTGGGATTGCCATCACTAAGCAACACAGTCACATGATGTGTTTTACAACTTCTTTGCTTAGTGACAGAAATTCTGGTCCTAATTAACATCATTAACCGAGGACTACCTGTATCTGCCTTTCATTAGTTTGAACCATGTTTTTATGTGGTTCAACGTATTTAGCAACAATACAAAGTTGAATTTTCATTTGCCATCTACTGGGTTTGATTTAGAAGTTTGTACTCCTGTAAGAGTTAGTTTCTTCATGTCTGCAGAACAGCACCTGTACTTAACTTGGATGTTATGGAATATTCTTAGTCCATATTTTCCATTTTCACCATATCAAGACATTCCAAGAGCTCCTATGCCAGACCTTCCACTCTCACAATGTGCATCAAGTTCAGAATGATTTCTGTTACCAAACCCACATAATATCAAGTAATAATCCTTTGAGAGTAAAAAGAAAAATAAGCAAAGTGTCCTTCAAGTCCATTCAGCATATTATCCCCTTTTCTTGTGGTAATATGCTAAATGTGCTAATTAATTTTATTGGCAACAATGTGGAATTGTTTTGCTGTTGCCTTTTTCTGAGAAGTCTTGATTTGTTGTTGTTGTTGAATTTCTCATCTAGTATATAGTTCTCATATTTCCTGGTCTTCCATCCAAATACTAATTTGTTCTAATCTAATCCCTGAAAACCATAGCAAATGTTTTTAACAGGAAGAAATCAGAAGCCTTCTACTGGTAGTGCTGTAAGAATCAAAAGTGGCAAATAGATAGAACTCTGTAACCGTGCTTGTGAAATCTTTTATGATTAAAAATTGCTTCCTTACTGTTTGAACTCATATTGAACTCATACTATTTAGCAATAGCAATAGCACTTATATACCGTTTCATAGTGCTTTACAGCCCTCTCTATGCGGTTTACAGAGATAGCATATTGCCCCCAACAATCTGGGTCTTCATTTTACCCACCTTGGAAGAATGGAAGGCTGAGTCAACCTTGAGCTGGTAAGATTCGATCTGCTGAACTGCGGGTAGCAGTCAGCTGAAGTATCCTGCAGTACTACACCCTAACCAGGGGTGGGTTCTACTTACCTTTACTACCGGTTCTAAAGGTGCACGCACTTTGCGCGTGATCAGAGCGCATGGAGCGCATGTGCGCGTGCTGAACGGGTGCTCCCGTGCATGCGCAGAAGCTTTTTTTTTGCAAAAAAACCCTCAAAAAAGCATTCTGCGCATGTGCGCTCGCGTGCTCTGCGTGCTCCGCACAGAGAATGGTAAGTACGGATGCGCGGGTAGGCCCGGTCGCATAGAACGGGTTCAGTGATGTCACAGCATCACCGCTTGCAGATCGCGTGAACCGGCCCAAACCGGGAGCAACCCACCACTGATCCTAACCATTGCACCACCTCGGCTCTTCTTTGAACTTTGAACTCATACTATTAGTATACCAAAATCCTGTCATGTAATTTTCATAGTAGGGAAGCTACCAGGTTGAATTTTTTGCAGTGAATTCAGCATCTAGAAGAAATTGTCAGAACTTGGAAACTAAGGCAGATCAGACTTGTCTAATACTTGGATGAGGGATGAGGGAACCACAGGGCCACTCCAGGGCTATTAGCTAGACTGTGAAGTTCATAAAACATCTTTAAAGAAGACAAGGACACAAGAGTTTTTCAGAACACAAGAGTCAAGTTCACATCAAGGTTGTCTTTATGTTTCATATATATTCTCTCTTCACAGTCACAGAATCTTGGGAGGAGATATGGAGACTGTTAAATCGACTATGATACATAATTACAATATCAAATACTTTATAAGGTAAAATCTGAATCTGTTCCCTAAAAAAAGTATTATTTCTTTTATTTTCAGCTGAATGTGGAGGACGAATTCATGCTGCTACTTCTGGTCGTATCCTTTCTCCAGGTTATCCAGCTCCATATGATAACAATCTACATTGCACTTGGATTATAGAAGCAGACCCTGGGAGAACAATTAGGTATGCATTTTTCAACAAATTAAAACATATTATCAATTAAATATTATGTAGTTTTATGGATAGAGTAAAACATTTTCTAAATCATAGATAGATACTGATGAATATTAATGAACCTAAGAGAAGATAATTGATGTAAACAGTTCTAGATAGAGCCAATGTGGAATCCTGGTTATGGAGCTGAATGAGATGTGCTGACATGTGGATCAATCACAATTTCAGCTGAAAGAGAGACAGAAAAGCACAGAAAGTGTTTTGGATGTAATTTCTGAGAAATGAACAGAAAAGATACAAATTAGAAATTACTAGAAAGTAATAAGTTGTTAAAGTTTAGCTAGTATGTTTGGTATGCAGTATTTATTTAGTAAATTTAATTAATTATATTATGTTTAATTTGTATTTTTAACATTTTAACAGTTGTAACATTCTAAAATGTTACTACTGTACAGCCAGCAACTGTAACTATTTCAATAAAAGTATAATCTCCTGGAAATTTTACAGCAGATGTCATTTAAAAAAAAATAACAACTGATCACTTTTTAACAGCAATATCGATCTGGTGGACAATTTTTTTTTATTAAGATAGTATGTGTCCTGATTTAATGCAGGTTTACAGATATTAGCATCATGCTCCAATGTCCACATTATGACATATAACAGATTACAAAATTATTTGTTTATTTAATTTATATGCCGCCCTTCTCCCGAAGGACCTGGAGAAGCGAACCTGGAGAACCACCGGTAGCCAGTGCAGCTCGCGCAGGAGAGGTGTCACACGGGAGTAATGGGAAGCTCCCTTAACTACCCGCGCGGCTGCATTCTGGACTAGCTGGAGTCTATAATTAAATTATATTTAATTTTTATCCATCATATATTATGCCTAAAAAAAGTAATTCCAGGACTGCCAGATTTGATTTTAGAAAATAACCCATTCTGTGATTATTAGGCTAATGTATATTGCATGTTCCTTTTTCATTTCCAGTCTGCATTTTATTGTTTTTGATACTGAGGTGGGTCATGACATCCTCAAAGTCTGGGATGGTCCCCTTGAAAGCAACATTTTGCTGAAAGAGTGGAGTGGTTCAGCTCTTCCTGAGGACATTTACAGCACTTTCAATTCGCTGACCTTACAATTTGACAGTGACTTTTTTATCAGCAAATCTGGCTTTTCTATCCAGTTTTCAAGTAGGTGAAGTTGTATTATCCTTACATTCTTCTTGCTTGCTCTTTGTGTGTTTGCTATTGCTTCTTTATATGCCTTGAAAATAGATTTTGCAGTGGTAATATTTCAGAGTCTCTTCATGGGCAGATCACGTATGGAAGTCAGTGTCATGTAGTGTATAACAGATGGCCAGTGTTCTCAAGTCCATTAACCACAGTAACCCACTAGGTGAGTTTGGTCCAGCAATTCTCTCTCAGCCCAACCTCTATCTCATAGATTGTTGTTGTGCAGATAGAATAAAGCAGGGCTGTGAAACTCCTGGCCCGCAGGCCAGATGCATCACACACTGGCCATGCCCACACCTGGTTTAGTGAAGGAGGAAAAAGTCCCGATATGTCATGTGATGCCACCATGATGACATGAGTTTGACACCCTTGGAATAAACGGAGATCGCCATGCAAATTTCTGGAAGAAATACAATGAGATGATTTGTTGTTTGTGTTCTTGTCATTATTATTGAATTCAGTAATCCAACCCTGTCTTTAATACTTAGCAACGAGGCATTGTTTAATTAATTGTTAGAAGCAGAATGTAGGTGGTGTTGATTTCAGACTTCTGGGATGCTGCCATTAGTCTTCTGATTGGATTTCCTCCTTTGTTTTGTTTTAGATTTCTTAGCAGGAGCCCGGGTAAAGTTGGATGGGTTAATGAGGAAGGTGGAGTGCTGGGGCAAAGCAGCAATTATTAAGCACATGGCTCAGGGTTGAAAAATAATTATGGTTTCACAGCTGCGTATCAACCCGTCTATCTTCCTTGAAAATAAACTACTGCTGTTTTTGTTTGGGGGGATTTTTAAAAAGAATCTTTATAAGGAATTTTCATAAGGAATTGAGAGCCAGTTTAGGCTAGTAGTTAAGGTGCTGGCCTAGAAACCAAGAGACCATGAGTTCTAGTTCCCCTTCAGCCATGAAAGCCAAGTGGGTGACCTTGGACCAGTCATTCTCTCTCAACCCAGCCCACCTCACAGGATGGTTGTTGTGGGAAAAAATAGGAGGAGGAAGATGTGTTGGATATGTTTGCCACCTTAAATTATTTGTAAAAATAAGGGTACAATACAAATAAAAACATAATTTTAAAAAATTAAATTAATCTGCATATGGACTGCATATGTATCCATGTTCTGCTTTCTAATGGAGGCAGGAAATCTACAAACTGGATTGTACTCACAGAGACACACATGCAGATTCATAGGCACTGAGATTGATGTCTTCTATGATGACATATTTACGCTGCCTATTCACATATACACAAGTTGTTTTGCCATGCTTTATTGTCTGCCATTAAATACACAAACAGAGAAGATTTACTAGAGAAATGCAAATGTCTTCTAATCACAAAATGTTTGGACCCCATCAAGGAACCATTGTCTTGTCTGCTCAGCACAGCATGTAAAACACCATGAGGACATGAACTGACTAGTGTGATTATGTTAATTGTTATCAGCCTAACACTTTTCATTAAAACTTAATTACCATTTAATCATGTCTAAAAGGATATAAAATGGAGTTCAGCATGCATCCCTGACCTTTACTCTGCAGGGTTAAATGTATTTAAGCTAGTTATTAGAAATCTTATTAGAAACTGAGGTAGTGGCTAAATATCACCTATCAAAGCATGGAAATGTTGATAGGTGTAGGTAGGTATTAAATTTCCATTAGCCACAGAAGATTTCTGGTCTTAAAATATTCAAGCTCCTACAGTTAATTTGTTGCAGGTTTATTGACAAGAGTTTTATTTTGCTGATTTGCACATTCCACTGTCTCCTCCAACCGCCACTTTCTGAACCAAGAGATCCATTGGTGGTCTTCGGTTTATGACTGCAATGGGGACTGCAATTTCAGCATACGTTGTGATGGTCATATGTTGAGGCACCCACATAACTGGACCCAATGTCCTAACCCTTTTTATGGAAGTTGTTAAGTGAATCACATGGTTGTAAGTGCAAAGCCATTCTTTTGAATGGTTGGTATTTTTCCAGAAACCAGCAGAAAAATGAGCAAATTTCAGTCCTGTGACCATGAGATGTTGCAACCAGTCAGCCAAGCACCCAAAAAGCAGTCAAGTCACCATTGAGGGGGACTTAACAATATAGTCATAAAGCATCCTTTTCCAAGGTGGTTGTAATTCTGAGCCATAATTGCCCTTCTGACATGGATACAGTAAAAATGTATGGATCTTTCCTCTTTTATTTGGTTACCTAACAGCAAAGGAAGAGTTTGTGTTTTTCACCTCCTGATATATTTTTTTTGTTGGGTTCGAGTTTCAGAGATTGCATAATTTCAGCAAGGAAAGAATAAAGTTAGGATGAAGATGTAAAAAGTGAAGTTAGGTTTTCTTTTCCTCTTGAGTAATAGGTACAAGAGCACATAGATTGAGCAGAAAAGCGAATATATGATGTTTGTTTCCCAGTTTGAAACTTTTGCTCAAGTTAATCAATATTAGGCTGTTTGTTTTGATTATGTCAGGGTTGGTGGACAGGTGTGTGTGTTGGGGACAAGGTTTACAGGACATTAATGTTAAAATGAAACTTTGAAAAAGCTTCCAAAATGTTTAGAAAAAGTAACCAAAAAAGTAACCAAAAAAATTAAAAAAAAATATGTTTGGACATATTTTTAATTTTTACTGTATACTGTTATTGTCATTAGTATTACTGTATACTATTGCTGTAATGCTATATACAGGTTGTCTTCAACTTAATGAAACATTCAAACTTACAATGGATCCCCCCCAAAAAAAACTACTTACATCTGGTTTTATTTCATTTATAGACATTTGCAACACCCCATTTGCAACACCCCACCCCATGGCCATGTGACATTTTTTCCAGAAACTGACATTCCAGTTTCTGGGAAAATCTGCCCCAAAGCTAACATTAGGTTCACTTAATGATCACGGTTTTGCTTAATAATTGCTGCAAAAAATGATTATCAAATCAGGTCCTGTCACATGACTCACTTTAAGACCACAATAACTTACAACTGTAAGTGCAGGCTCAATTACAGTCATAATTCAAGGATTTACCCATATAACAATTTCATGCTGGTAGTCTTCCACTTACAACCAGTCACTTAATAACTGTTCAAAGTTACAAAAACATAAAAAAATAAGTTACTTACAGCCCATCCTTGAGAATCTGACTGCCACACCATCCCCACAGTCAGTGACTCTAAATATGAGCCAGCAATGTGCAGTGGCAGCCAAAAAAAGCCAATGCAATCCTAAATTGCATTAACAGAGGTATACGATCAAGATCAAGTAAGGTACTAATACCACTCTATAAAGCCCTAGAAAGACCACACCTAGAGTACTGCATCCAGTTTTGGTCACCACACTATAAAAAAAGATGTTGAGACTCTGGAGAAAGTGCAGAGGAGAGC
>JANHFM010004610.1:77965-94539 GCA_032468115.1 Grayia smithii | reverse complement strand
TATTCCTTTTTACTCTTACTCTTTTCATGTATTCTAATTATGTTTATACTTTTACTTGTTATCTTATATACACTTGATTAAATAAATAAACAAACAAACAAACAAACCAGCTGAAACTCTGAAAAAAAAAACAACAATGCAGAAACAATTCAATTTACCCCAAATGGAGAGGTAGTTGGACTTGTAGATTCCAAAATTCCACCGTTGTTAAGCCTTCTTTCCTCTTTCCTGGTCATATAACCAAAAATGAAACATCCTTAAATGGGGAATTCTGGGAGCTGAAGGCCACTCTTCTTCAAGTTGCTGGGATTGAGAAACACTGTTTTAAAAACTAAGAAAAATTCAGAAGTCATGCTCAGTCTATTTCCCCTTCCATTTACATTTATAGAAACAATAAAATTGCTTATAAAATCTTATTGCAGAATTCTTGATCCATTACAGAGGAGAAAAGTGCCACAGGTTCCACGAGTTACCAGAAAAGAAAAGAAAAAATCAGACCTTTATAAACGTATATGAAAGACAGATTTCTCTTGATGCTATTTTAAGATAAAAGAAAACAAGCAGCCTTTGTATGTGACCAGAGCAAAAAGATCAGTGATCAGGCTCAGCAGGACTGAATTAGTGAGTGACTCATCTTTCTCCTGGGAATGCAATTGTGCTTTCAAAAGAAAATTCTGTGTAATATTTGCTCTTGCAAACTATAACATGATGTCACAGGATATTAAAGGGGAAGAAACACTGTGTCTAGAGGTGGGGTGATTTTTACAATGGCTCTTGGAAAGGGGGCAATTAAAGGTCTTATTTGTTTATAGGTGTGTTCCCCACAATCTTGAACAAGGGGGCAGATGTAGAAATTATGGTGATACGTAAATAAATGCATAAATAAGCCATTACACAGCACTTTGTTTTCTAGGGCCATTAGTGTCAAAAAGTGAAACTGTAAGAACAATATAAGATTAAAAAAAATGAATTGTAAAGTTCTGAAGGAAATGCTGTGCACAACTGAAAAAAGTTAAAATAGCATAGCCACTCGTATTATGAAAAGGACATATCACACCTATACATACTATACAATTTATATAGATATTTAATTAGCTCTTTTGATTTATTCAGAACACCCCACAAATATATCCATGATGTACTTCATAATTTCTTTTTGACATTGTAATGTCTTTTTTTTTTCTTTAGTGGCCGAAAGAAAAAGAGAAAATATCCTATGCTGTTTATATTTGTTCAAAATAAATTAAAATTTGACGAGGGAGCGAAATGTTGCAAATTCAAACACTCCCTGCCTTCATTCTGATAACAGTTATATAGACTAATATTGGCTCTGTTGCACAATTAATTATTCATATGAATTGATGGTTCACCATAAGGAAAAATATTTTTCACTTCGTTGTTGCAAAATTTACCTAAATGTCCATGCATAGAGACCACTTCTAAGCTTAGAAAAGAAGCCTAAAAAATATATGAGAAAACAGTGTATTTTTGATACGTCATATTTGTATTTGGTGAATTATTCTTTTCCATTCCTTTTTTGGAAATAGTACAGTTGCACTGTGATTTTATATTATATATTATATATACTGTATTATATATTATATATACCCATGTTTGCATTATTAGTTTCATATTTGCTTTTAGAGTTCTGATTTAAATAAAAGAAATAAAGAAATAAAAGAAACCTTCCCATTAAAATGTAACATGTTCTTGCCAGCATTTAAAATTACACATTTGTTACTGCTTTCCATAAAATGTGATTTGTACCTTATTCCGGTTTCTAGAAAACACAGGACCTAATATACTTAAAACTATGGAGGTACATCTAAACCCAATATATTTCAAACCAGACAATTACACTATAAGAGGAGACAAACTTTTCATTTCTACCATTTTTCCATTTTTTTCCCCATATAATCTAGTAAATGCAATAGCTTCGGTTTAAAAGTTTATTTTCATTAGGCTAATGCTTATATGTTGAGTTAAATATTCTCCATGGCAATACCGCTATTATGTTCCAAATTGTCTATTCTTAAAAAGATATTTTGAAAAGACCATATATTTGTTATTTATTGTTATTTATGTTTTAACATGTTTTTATTTATTTATTTATTAAATTTATTATGCCACCCATCTTATTATTGAGCAACTCTATATTCTCTATAAGCCAGAGAACCATAGATTTGAGATAGGTGGCCATCTAAATTGAATGAATGAGTCAATGAATGAATATTTTTATTAAATAATCCAATATAGAAAGACTAATGAACGCTATAATTTCCAACTCTTGTTTTGCTAATATGCAGCCAGAGGTTTGACTAAATGGAACATTCTGGCATGAATATTGAATTAGTTTGCCATGAGTTATCTGATTAAAATGTGTTTCTTTCAGAAAAGAAGGGAATGGAATAGGCACAGTCAACTCACTGTAGCCTATTCGTCATAGCCAACTTGCCAGGGTCAAATCACCATGGGACAACTTGCTGCAGGACAATTCAACACTTTAATTTATTTAAAATAATTAAAAGATTATTTTAATTTTTGTCATTCCCATTTAATTTTGTCCCTCCTTTTGCATCCTTTCTTTAATGATTCTATTCCACTATTTCTTCAATATTAGTGTAACTCTTGTCCCATGGTGAATTGTTCCACAGCGAGTTGGCCATAGAAAATTGGCTGTGCTGATTTGGCTTAGACCAGTGAAGTGTCTGAACCCCAAAATGCAATATGCACGTGGCCCCTCACATGCAACCTGCCTCCCCCACACACATGTGTGCAGGGATGCCTGTATGCGCCCCACCTCCTGCACATGCATGGCGGAGACCCAAAGACCAGCTGGCCGGTGGGAGCCGCGCGCACATGCATGGTAGAACTGAACTGGGCAATGGCTTGCGTGCCCACAAAGAGGGCACTGCATGCTGGCACGAGTGCCATAGATTTGTCATCACGGGCCTAGACCCAAAAGGCATATGTTGAAATGTGGGTGGGTGGATCAGTACTATATTCAGAAACTGCTGAACATTGTTTTATCTTCTCAACTTAAAAATCAGTTCACATATATAATACCAATAAGCTTACCAGCTATCCAGAATTAATGCAGATGTAATTTGGAGGTGAAATATGATTGCCTTTACTGATGCAACAGATTCACAGAATAGTTAAAAACAGAAAAAGCACTTTAATTCAAAGGAAAGTCACTTATAAATATGTTGAATTACACTGGACAGAGATTGGATTTCTGGAGCCTTCACTTAATACATACTTTCAGAACAGTGAAAAGTCATTCATAAATACCCTTCATATGTCAATTAAAATAAATACAGGTAGTCCTCAGTTAACTATCACAACTGCACCTGGAATTTCTGTCCTAAGTCTTTGTGATCATTGAATAGGTCACCACATAACCTGACTTGATTTTACAGCTGCTATTATGAAAGTCATAAAATAAGTAAACTGTGTTCATTAAGTGAATCACACGATCATTATGCAAACCATGTAGGTGTTAAGGAATCCATTCTCCTAAGTAGATTTTTTTTCCCTGGAAACTGGCAAAAACTGCCCATTAAAAAGTTACAGGTTGCAGTCATGTATCTACAGAATATTGCAATGGATTATAAATGAAAACCAGTTGCCAAGTGCTCAAAATGCAACCACGTGATCATGGGGACAGGAGTGGCAGTTGTAAATTTGAGGATCATTGATAAGTACTTTTGAGGTGGCATCACTGTAACTTTGGCCATTAAGTGACTGGTCATAAAGTGAAGACAATTTAGCCTACACATGTTCTTGTTATAAGAATATGAGAACTTTGTACAGTTTGGCAAACTAGTCAAAATAGGTTGGTTAGCTAATTAAGCTTACAGATTAAAAAGCCAGGTTCTTGTCTAAACATTTATAATATTCTATAGAAAGAACATAGAGAGAAAACCAAAATCATGAATAATAGGGATGCTCTTTTGCAGAAATTTCTGTTGCATATGATTAAAATAAGTTATAGGCTGATTTACAGTAACTCAGTAAAACTAGGTAGCTGAGCAATGATAATAAGGAGAAATCAGAAATCAGAGATTTTTCTCTGACAATGAGTCTCCATTCATTTACATCTGCACACCAGTATCCTTTCTACATTAAAAATGAATCTTGACCTTTTAATTAAAATGGAAAAAAGAGGGGGGAAAGTGCCATTTACAGAGAGCCTAAATTTCTAATATTGGAAGCTTACTATATTGTGCTGCAATTAATTTAAAGTGCAAATCAAGCTCTCTGGGCATTAAAAAGGCTTTTTGGAATCAGATTGTGACTTTGAGCCCCCAGGGACAGGGGTGATTGATCACTTCTGTAGTTATTTTTAATAATCCCAGTAATATTTTTCATTGCATGGAAAGTTGCCTTTCTATTTTATATTCAAACATGTTGTCACAGTACTCGGCCATGTGTTAAGAATTTTCAGTCTTGCACTTGTAGAAATTTAGTGCCACTTTCTGTTTTAAGGGAAGAAAAATGTGCAATATAAAGTTTAGCATGGATTTTAATCATATATAAATATAAGAGCAGGATATTATAAATCATAGTTAAATGTTCTTCTAGAATGATTCAATGGAAGTTGGAGTAGATAGATTGCATTATTCTGTAATGGAGAATGCCAGAATTGCCTGTTCATAATCTTTACACATATATAGTACATTACTCTAAGTAAAGAAACAGGATATACAAATCATTTTAATGAATGCAATATAGATCTTATAGATCCTATAAGATAGTTAGGCAATCTAATTGTTTCCATAATATATAGCAATAGCAATAGCACTTAGACTTATATACCGCTTCACAGTGCTTTACAGCCCTCGCTAAGCAGTTTACAGAGTCAGCATATTGCCCCCACCTTGGAAAGATGGAAGGCTGAGTCAACCTTGAGCCTGGTGAGATTTGGTCTGCAAAACTGCTGGCAGCCGGTGATCAGCACAAATAGCCTGCGGTACTGCATTCTAACCACTGCACCACTGCGGCTCTTTATGTTCTTGAAACTATAAATACCATGTTTTATTTCTCATCTTGGGGAGAAAAAGGAAGATATAGGAGTATTTGTGTATTTTACTACTCTAGTTGTTGCTGACTATAGAGGGTGGTGTTCATCTCCATTTCAAGGCCATTGAGCCAGCACTGTCCAAAGAGATTTCCACAGTCATGTGGCCAGCATGACATCACGGAGCACTATTATTTTCCCACCAAAGTGGTACCTATTTATTTACTCGCATTTACATGCTTTCGAACTGCTAGGATGGCAGGAGCTGGGGTGAGGATGGGAGTTCACCTTGTAGTGTGGTGCTCAGGTCTTGAACATGGTTTGCTAGTTTTCTAGCTGATAAGTTCAGTGTATTAACTATTGAACCACCATACTGCTCTTTTCATCTTGGAAACACTAAGCTAATTTTCTTAGAAAACCTGCAGAGCTTATTTAGAGAATATTCAGTGTTCAAGCTTTTATAGTGATGTGTGTGTGTGTGTGTGTGTGTGTGTGTGTGTGAGTGTGTGCGTGCATGCGCATGTACATGGATGTATACCTGTACACACTTGAGCATACATATTATAAAACTGGAGAACAAAAATAGAAATGTAGTTCATTTTGTCTTATCTGAAAAGGAAATCAAATTCTGGCTTTCGGGATGATATTTTTTAAGCTGGAATTCTAGTTCTATGATCTGTGAATACTTGAAAATATCAAGTATGCTCCCATATCCAAAAAATACTCCTGGGGAAACAAATACCTAGGATTGACATAATATGTGATATACAGAACATGTATGAAAACCGAATATGTTCCCATCATTTATATATCTGTATATATACCATGCCCTCCAGTTTCATGTGCCCCAGATGTAGAGGAATAAGCCAACAGGCATAGTCATAGATTTTCTTTTGATAAAGAGGTAGAGAGCTTCAGATCCACAGATCACACAAAACTTGGTGGGATAGCTAGGATACAAAAATAAAATTCAAAACTATCTTGATAATTTACGGTAGATGCTTTAGTGACATGAGTTGAAAATAACAGAATTTAACACATAAGTACAAGATTTTTCACTTAACAAACCAAAACTAAATATATAGATACAGGATAGGATCACCAAGCTTGACAACTTTTCACAAGAAATGTAACTCAGAATAGTAGCTGACTGAAAACTGGATATGAGCCAGCAGTGTGATTGGTGGCAAGAAAAGAAAATGCCATTTGTTTCTGTATCAATGGACTTATACTTTCCAAATTATCAGAAGTCATCCTCCTCCTTCATACTGCTTTGATCAGATCTCACCACAAACACTGTGTCACAAGTTCTCAGAGAAACCTGAAAGAATTCAGGCAAGTGTAATCTGAGGATTAGAAACTAAAACAAAACATAAACTATAGTAAGTACCAGAGTAGTGGAAGGACATGTGATTTTTTATCCTTAACAAAACAAACTGATGAGCAATATTATAGAATACTGCAAAAACCAGAAAGGATATCACACAGAAAGTAAAGACAAGCCAGAATTTAATTTAAAATAAGACAGATTCTTATTGAACTTTAGTAAAACTGCCTAATATTAATCTGATTTCTCTCCTTTTTGTGTAGAACTTTCAGAATCATATGGAACTTTTCAAAAGCATATTTTAAAAAAGATTTGAATTTTTAGATTGAAAAAAAAATAGAACAGAACAGAACAGAAAGAACAGAATGGAACGGAACAGAACAAAACAGAATATGGAAGGGGTCTTTTGGAGGTCTTCTAGTCCAGCTCCCTGGTCAAGCAGGAAAACCTACCGGTATACCATCATAGACAAGTGACTCTCCAGTCTCTTCTTTAAAACCACCAGTGATGGAGTGCCCACAATTGATGAAGGCAAGCTATTCAACTGATTAATTGTCCTCACTGTTAGAAAGTTTCTTCTTAATTCCAGGTTGCTTCAAGATTCCAGATTGGAGCTAGATTGCTGTGATGGAATTTACAGTAGATTTAATTATCTTTATATTATTATTACATCATCTGTAAACCGACTGCAAGCCTCCATGATAAATATGGTACTTATATAAATAAGAAATTGTGACAGATAAATTGTGACAGATGAAAAAAATTGAACTCTTATCCTTTCACCTTCCCCTTTCCATAATCTGGCAGATGTGCAGAATAGCACTAATATATACCAGCAGGCAATACCTTTATCTTTCCTGTCGCAACCCTTGGAATGACTTCATTTGAGTCTTATATGACTAGATAAACAGAGCAAAGGTTTGAAGACATGTTTTTAATGACTTATATTAAAAACATGCATTCTAAAAAGAGACTACCAGAAGATAAATAGCTCTGCAAAATAAAAGCTTTTCACCAATGAAAGAGCAACAAAGTGTGAAGGGGAAGTGACGTTGTAATGTGACCTAGTTTGCATACAGCATCTCCAGGGCACCATTAAGAGTGTCCTGGGGTGTGAATTATTATCATAAGCTTCCCAATTACAAAGTCCCCACAGCATAGAGAGTTACAACTGCTTTCCCTATCATAGAGGACGAGATTGACAAATTCTATGGCATCTTTGTTTTAGAGATGCTTGAATTTTGATATCTCAATTTAGGGCTGAGATTCCTGCATGTTATCAATCTATGAATGATCAGCAGTGTCAAAGGGACAGACAGTCCCACGTTTTCTGTTGAGTATGTCAGCTTTGCCAGGAAATTGCTAAAGCTGCAGGTGCATATGGGATGCTATGGTGTGTACATTGGGAAGAGCGGAATGATTTGTGATTTATTGGCAGGTACTTTGTGGGTGATTAAAGCATTGAATCAGCTTTATTTTTATGCCCAGTGTCACAGAGTGAATCCCTGAAGAGCAGCAAGATGAGACTGAATACTGTGTTGTCAAAGGGGTTTCTTGTGCAACAAGCTGTCTCTGAATGGGTATCATTGTCCATGTAAGATCCAGTCCAGTTCATATAACATTGCATATAGCCCAGAGTTCCAGTTGTAGTGAAGAAGAAAAGGAATCTCTACAAGTTTAGTATTGTGTACAGAAACAATGTTCAAGCATTGACCTGAATGGGAGTAACCATAAGACTTATACAAAATTCAAGGTTTTATTTTCCTCTTCCATTTTTGAGGGTTGTTTTTGCCAAAAGCAACTGTATGAGTCTCCACGTTGATGGAATATTTCTTTTACTTCTGACGTTTCTTCAGTGCAATATGCCCCCACCACCCTGCTACTAGCCATGAGGCTCTGAAGAGAAATCACACTGACAAATTTCACAGGACAGTCACTTGAAGGCAATCAAGCAATTGCTTTGCTATCCAGTCAAGCCATCAATATGTGATTTTTTTTTTTACACTCTTTCTACTGATAACTGAATAGAAGCTCTTGAGATGGCCTAGTAAATTGTCAAGGTGCATTAAAATGCATTAATCGTAAAGCATAGTCTTCACTTGCAAGCATTAGTTTTGTTGTTGCTGTTACTGTTTCCAACTTTTTGTGTCCAGCAGGGATTACGTGCCAGTATTTTATGCGAGACACTCATGTTTACTAAGAACCCCTCAGTTCAATGGAGCTTAGTTTTTCAAATTGCCAAACATAAAACTGAACTCTCTGCTATAAATGGACTTTTCCTTTATTTTCATTCCAAAATGAAGGCAGTGTTAAAATTTAATCTTTACCAGTCTGGTTCTGTACTCTACACTTCTATGAAATAAAAGAGCAGGTAGTTCCAGTGTGTGTATTTAATGTAATTGTTTGATAGTTTAAAAAAAAAATCTGCTTTTGCAACAAAAACCATGACTAAAGCATATTTTCTCCAACTGATGCAAATGATGTTGCTTTACTTTTGTATGCTACCCAGAATCACTACTGTGAAGGCAGAGATAGAAATCATATAAACAAACAAATATATAAATACCAAAAAAAACCTTGGTCAACTTTCATACATCTCAAATATGCTAAATTTGAAGAAGGATACTTAGTTGAATTTACTTTTTTGTACAACAGGCATATAATAACATTTTTCATGTTATTGGTGTGTGATGTGTGGGATCACACACCACTGTACATAAAGTGGCTTGTTTGATTTTGGCTAGCATGTTTTGCAAACTCCGAGAGTCATGGTTTATTCAAGAATTCATGTTTTAAAAATATCTTAGAGCACTTTAGCAATCCAAATGGAACGTTAATCTCAGATTTGGAGTAGGGAAGGGCACTTTTAAATCATAAAACACAAACTCAATGCCAAACACAGCATCCTTTCTCTATTTAAATTGTGTTAATTATATTGTGTCGGTGAGGCACTGTTGAATGTGAGAATGGATTCTGGAAGAAGGTAAAACTAGGCTGATCAAAATATAGTTTCATATATGGGATCATAGTTTTTGACATAGCCTAAAACTCTTTAGACACTGATCTTCTTCAGTGACCTTCAGTGAGACAATTATCATATCTAAATTTTAAGGATGAATGTACAGATCTATTATATATCTAAGTAACAGAGTAATAGAATAACAGGATTGGAAGGAACTTTGGAGATCTTCTAGTCCAAGACTCTGCTGAAACAGGACACCATAGACCATTTCAGACAACTGGTTGCCCAGTCTCTTCTTAAAAACCTCCAGTGATGGAGCACCCACAACTTCTAAAGGAAGCTGTTCCACTGAATAGTCATCAAATATATTTTACAAGGACCACAGGCGGAGCAAACCAGCAACCAGTGCAGCTTGTGCAACAGGGATCTTACATTGGTTACCCGATGGGCTCGGAACTATCCACTATCCATAGCTGCTTTCTGTGCCAGCTGTATTCCAAATACTTGTCAAAGGTAGAATTACTGGTTCATGCTTTCTACAAGTCCTGTTTTCAATCCCAACTGCAGTGGGGCAGTAATTTTAGCATCTTAAAGACTGATAATGTTTGCAAAAGAAAGAAATATAGGCATGAAGAAACAGGCATTCTGAAGCTAACAGCTGACAATTTCTTTCTGCCTTGATGCTATTCCATGTTTTACAACCTGTTTGACTTTTCTAATATATTGGGAATGGAAGGAACTGTTTTCAAACTTTGACCAAAAAAGAAAAAATGTCTTAAATGTGTTTTAATTGAACTTATAGCACCTCCACAATAGAGAAATTAATTGAACAGTTACATTTTTCCTTTCTGCAGGTTCTCTAACAGAACTTCTTTGGTTTACAAATACCATATAATCCCAATACAAAAAACAAAAATACAGAAAAAGAATCTAACAAACTAAGAGACATTATGACTTAAATGCCTTCCAGAATAAATATAGTCTTCAATATCTTCTGGAACGGTAGGAGCAGATCTAACTTCAAGTGGAAGGTCATTCCTAAGGGCCAATAGCGCCACAAAAACAAACCAACAAACCACTTCCAAGCACTGACCCACTTAGCCTTCTGAAAGTAGGAAAGTAGGCAATATCCATGTGCTTCTTTTTCATGAAGAAGGGCCAGGCCCATTCCTAGAGGAGATGTGGTTCAATAGGTAGTTTGAAAATTAAATGGAGTCTACTTCAATTACCTGAACAAGAACAAAACAGTAGTTGGGTATTAAGTAAATAAAATGAGAAATCTATAAGTATCCAATGTGTAGCCAGTCAATCTCAATAATAAAGTGCATTTCACCCAAATTAAGAAGTAAGACAATTGTGGTGTTGATAGTCCTGAGAGTTTATCATGATTGTTCCCATCACTGCTACTACTTGGTTTTTGAGGTTTCTACTTGGCAGCATGACCCTTGACATTAGCTCTTCAGATTCAGTTGCCCTACAGTACTTATTACAGAGGGTGAACCTCTGCCCACCCATTTCTGAGATGAATATTAAACCTGGTTGCACATCTGGGATCCAGAGATCTAGAAAATCCAGATAACTTGATATTTCATAAAAACTTGGTTATTCTTCCTAAGCAGTTCCTGCTTTAGAAAACTGCTGTCTGATTGAACGTCTAGTTACACATGCACAAAGGAAGCAAAGAGTGTATGATGATGCTACAAGCGATAAAATTAAAAGGATTCCCATTTCCCAAGAAAATGGCTAGCTTATATCCTGGGGTGCCCTGTGAGCTGATAAATAAAGAACAGATGCATAACTGATTTTCTTTTACTTTTATTTATGATAAAGCTGTCTTCCTTCCTTTTTCTTCTTTACTTCAGTGAAGATCTGAAACTAAAGGAAGTGATTTTTATACTATTCTTCAAAAATAATCTCCTCCGTCTCCAAAATCTGACAATGCAAATTACTTCAGTCCAGCAAGATATTACTTGCAGTAACTTATTCTTTACTGGATTAAAAAAAAAACAACCTTGCACGTTTTAAAGAGAATGGTTTACTGCCATCACCTCCATTCAAAAGAAAAATAAAGGGAAAAGTGATCAAACAGAAGCAAGTAAACAAATCAGCCTCTCATCTCTTCCACTGTTAAGTAGTACAGGATGAAAAGATCCAAGAAAAGCATCTCTCCATCCTTCCACTTTTCTCCTTCTCGGCTGGGAAGTCCCTTGGAACTTTTATCCCTGGATTAGAGAGGCTTCATGGCTGGTGGTGCCCATTTTCTCCCTTCCTCTCCTGTTCTAGGCATTTAGCACTGTGGGTCCTGTCCTCTCTTCAGCATCCAGAGAAAGCCAGAAATGATTCATATTCACTCACTCACTCACTCACTCACTCACTCACTCACTCACTCACTCATTTATTTTCTCCCTCTCCCTCCCTGCCATAGAAAGATTCATCCCGTCTCCCCCTCCCCGGGCAGCCGAGCCTGGGCTTTGCGGGATTTAGACCAATGAAACAAATCTAGCCTACTATTTAGTTAGCAAACCGTACATTAGCCTGGTGGATTGTGTGAACCCACTTCATGTGATTAGTTCTTAGTTCAGTGGGCGCGATGAGGACGCAGTTTAATTGGGTTAACCGAGAAAAGGACCGTTTAAATAACCTTGGGTCAGCGTATCGTCGGAAGGCAGAGGTTTGCAGGCTAAGGCGGAGTTGCTGAGTTACCTCCAAGTGCAGAGGCTAAGTAAACTGCAGCACATCTCAAGAGGGCAAGCTCGGAGATTTTCAACGAGGATTTTGTCCGAGATGTTCCCTACTTTCCACCCCTCCACACACAGATCCTGCACCTCCGCACACATTTTTCGCTTCTGTTGTACTGCACGGCTGTTACTTTGGGTTTGGCCGAAACAAAAGCGGAGGTCGGTGAAGTGGGGGGGGGGGGGATGCTATTGATAACGCCCCGCCTCTGTTAGAATCAAAGCTGACACTTGTTTTTTTAGGGGTTTTTTTTCTTCCCAAAAGAAAACAAGGGGGAGGGGGGGTTGGTCGCGAAGTCCTCTGCCTACCACGCACAAGACCCCCTCGCCGTTTTCCTGCAAAACGCTCCTCCTTCCTCATTCACCGCTCGGTCACTTTTGAGTCTCAGCCTTCCGGGATCCCACCCCGAGGCTTTGCTTGCTGGAAGGAAAAAGGGGGCGCTAGGACCTGGCGCGCCGGCCGGCAAGCTGCCGGCAGCCCAGGCAGTCCGCGAGACTCCTCCTCATTTCCAGTGTCAAACTTGACATCAGGCTGCGAGCGGAGCATGGTAACTTCTCCTGCCATCAGAGCGCTCACATCAGTGGCATGCTCCGGGAAGAGATGCAGCTCGCGCTGCCCTCTGCACCAGCCATAGCATGGATTGTCACTTCGCCAGCCTCCTCTTCCTTCTCCTGGGATCTACGCTCGGCTGCTTGGCAGATCTGAGTTTTTACCCAACCAACGAAGGTAAGCCGCCGAGGAGGCGCTGCTTTTCGGAAAGCCGGGAGTTAAATGCCTCGCTTGCCAACCTGGTCCACGGCTGGTTGCTCTTTTTTTAAGGTGGTCCGCGAGGGCCACTGAAAGAGCGATAAAAGCTGCGCGGCGTTCATCCCGGACTAGCCGCTGGGCGTTTTTGTGGGTGTAGCTGTGAACGGGCGCAGATTGGCAAAGTTGGTTCGGGTGCGCCTGGTGGCTCGCTGGCTGTGACGGTCCCGAGTCTCTTAGTCTCTTGGGAAGATGCAGGTGAAAGAAAGCCGGGCGAGCCCTCGGTGTTTTGCATCAGCTGCGGCTTGCCTGTCGCGCGTCGAAGCGGGTGCCGGTGCGAAGTGACTTGGATCCAGGTTATAATGAATAGGGCGTGTTATGTTTGATTATTAGCATAAATGTGATGGCGCAGAGAAATCTTCCCGGGGAAGTCCTACCGTGCAATCGCCTGGCTTCTAAGGAAGAGTAAACTACCCGTGCAACTATTTTTTTTCCCTTTTTTTTGGTGACAGCAAGCACTCGGGAAGAGGAACAAAGAGTAGATTTGGACAAATGAGACGGTGCTTCCAGAAACAGATGCTAATTCTGTATCGTCTTCTCTTTCGATTCAGTAACTAAGAGACATGGTTTTATCTGGACTAATGATGGGAATGAAGGCAACCTCTTTTATTCCGGAGATATCCCACGAGTTTATTAAAGCAAAGACTTCTTTTGAAGAGATCACAGCTTGTGACTCATTTACACCTATCATTGTGACGTAATTGCACCGAATCATTCTACAGAAATAATTAATTAAATAAAAGCCCAGTAGTCCACCCACTTAAAAAAATGTTATAGAAATTAATGTTTGCATTTTAGAGCGTTGCTTTATTAGGTTGCGTCACAAACTTTAGATGTAATGAAACGTTGCTTTTTTAAAAAAAACCAAATCACCTATCTTTGGTGTGACTTAGGGGTGTCACTTATTTTGCTGTGTAAGTTGAATATTGAATTATAATCAATTTAAATAGGTAAAATATGGGTAAGAAATTGTTACTGTGATTCCAAAAGCTATCTTTTGAAGGAAAATATGAACATTGAATAGATGTTTTTCCAAAATATTAGAAGATATTCCACACATATTCCACAATGTATCATTGAACTTAAACATTCAATCTTCAACATGACTATTCAAACACACTTTGTGTGTAGAAAATGCACAGGCCAAAAGGGTGGGGATAATTCATATCCAGCAACTGAACAAATGTTGCACCTGCTTGATCACTGCTAGTTTAAGGCATTTCTAAATGTTTTGTTTTGTCTTGCATTTGCAACAAGAAAAGACAGATTTATTTATTTATTGGCTCTGCTTTAAGGAGTATATTCAGGAAGAATGCAGAAATGATTTTGAAAACAGCCAGTTTATTTCAGTTTAAAAGAAAAAAAAATCTCCCTCCTCCCACCAATGCTTCCTCTTGACGGCCCATCCACGCAGGGCTCTGCCACCACCTCTCTGTATCCACACCCCGTCCTCTTCCCAGCACATTCAGTGTATGTGTGTGTATAATTTGACTAAATATATTGGATTCATTATAATCCAATAATAATGAGTAGAATGTGTGTAGCTGATAGGAAATCTCTTTCTGGAGAGACCATTCTGGAGTTAGGTGAAAGTCTTATCAGCAAAACTCAAGGATAATACACAATAGAGCAATAAACCATCTAGTGTGCTGGCAGGCAAATCATATTACATATTAAGAGAGCAACTGTTACTATATAAACCCCTTAGGTTTGTATCTGTTATATCTGTTATTTAGTTGTTGTTTTTTGCTTTTTGCTATTTGAATGTGGCAGAAAATTGAATTTATTGTCCACAGATGATACTGTTTGGATGAAATGTTTTCTTTCTCCAGTCTATGTAGTTGGATTCCCTCCCCCCTTTCTTTCTTTCTTTGTTTCTTACTTTTTGGATGAGTGGGCAATAATAGATTCTATATAATATTCCTTACTAACATAATACCCTAGCTGAGTAAGCTACAGCTTTAATTTTTAAATGTAAAGCAACAACATTTATTTAAATTGTCCAAATTTTGATATAAGTATATTGTAAGTAATATTAAGTTTTAAAATTTTGTAATTTGAATTAGGTATATTAAATAGAATAAATAGAGGGGAAATATACAATAAAATATAGAAAAAATGTGTTTCTGTTTGACTCCATTGGAAGTTTTCTCAGACATTCAAATAAAAAAATATATTTTAAACTGTATTATTTGACATAATTTCCCTGTATTTGAACTGTTTATAAAATAACATAACTAAATAGCACTGATGAAAACAGTCACTATTTTCTGAATTTGTTAAGAGTGCATGCCTATAAATACAGAAACTAAACTTGCAGCTGTATTTAATTACCTGTAAGTTACTCATATTGCAATAATAGGACCTGAATAGACATATAAGGATTAATCCTTTTTCTTCATACCATCTACTGGAGAATTAATGATCAAAACACTTAAAAATTATTTTGGAACTCTATATATGATTTGATCTATGATTCTGTAGGAGAACAGAGAAAATTATTTGTATGAACTGAGTTGATACCAACTTATACATACTTGTGTTAACTGATTACTTTTAGGTGTGTGTATCTATTCTTTTTTTAAAAAAGCATTTGTTTCCCATATTATTTGATTGCTGTAGTTATGTGGCATATTACACAAAATATTTATTATAGCCATTCTGAATAGGACCACATGATATCTTTTACTGAAACTCCAATTAAGCAAAGGGTTGGTAAAATGTAATTTTCTTCAGTGCTATTTATAATATAGTATTAATTAAATTGAAATCTGTTCTAAGGATATATATTGTGTATTGAGTCATAGAGGCATTTAAATAATCTCAAATTGTTTTTAAATATATTAATTATAAATAGAAAAAGTTGTGAAGAGTTAATCCTAAAATGTTAACATTAAATTGTTATAGAAATTAATGTCTTCATAATGAATAGAATTTATTCCTTGCTGAGCTTTGAATAGATTTTTTAAAATAATAGAAATTTAAGTCTAAAAGCACATACTTGTAACTTCCCTCTTTTTTCAATTCAAGATGGACTTTTCAAGGGTCTTCTAGATTTTCTGGAATACAGATAAACGCCACTCCCCCCGTGTTTAATGGGAAACATGTTAAAAGTTGCACTTTTTGCATCATGAATCAAATAAATAATAATTGCAATTTTGTAACTTTTTCTCCTTAATCCATTTCTATTATGATACTATTTGCTCCTGGTTACGGCAACCTTAATTTAACTGTTTTATAACCTGCAACAGTTAACACTTGACCTGGGTCATTAACAGGATTATCAGCAAATTGGTTTAATCTTTTACTGACAACCTGAATTGCTTCAATAATATTTTGACTATGCAGACAGGAAACTTCTTTTAACCTCTCAAATCTCACATAAAGAATTTCTTATGAATACAATTTTCACTCCCTACCGTTCCCAAGTCACTAGAAATATACATCTGTTCATGGTTACCGTTAGGCTGTACTTTGGTAAACAAGTAACACAAAGTATTTCAGTTTACAATATATTTGTAGTTCTGGTTACAATGTGTGAATATTTCCTTCTATGACTTTGTCCTAACTATATAACTACATTTGTTCAGTAGTTAGCTACATTGGTCTCCAAAAATAATTTAATGTTTAATAGTAGTTCAAAAGTTTGTGAAGTTAGTATCAATGAAGCAGATCAGGAATACATGGAGCAACCCAAATATATATATATATATATATATATA
>JANHFM010004610.1:44987-72025 GCA_032468115.1 Grayia smithii | reverse complement strand
TCTATTCTATTCTATTCTATTCTATTCTATTCTATTCTATCTTGCTGATTACTTTCCACCATTGCTTCTTGTCTTATCTTCAGGTGCTTTGGAGAATAAGTTAACACTTTCTTTCTTGTGGCATCCCTTAAATCAACATAGCTTAATTTAATAATGATTTCAACTGACTAAATCTGAATGCAACTGCTACTCAAAGGCAACAACACATATCATTAGTCTCATGCCAGATTCATCAACTATGCACTCTGTTTGAAACATGATAAAAGGTGGGATATGTAAAAGGTATGCCCTGTCAGCTCTGTAACTGCTCCATGAATTGCATGGGTGAAAAAGTAGTTTAGGAAATAACTACATTGGGACACTGGAGTTGTCTCAAGAGTATGGTGTTGAGTTATGGGGGAAATGAAATAGGCCAGAGAACACCTGCTTCCTAGTCAAGAAAACTCAAAAAATAAGTAGGATCAATGCATGTATACGGATTCTGGATAGTCTGAGAAAAAACACTTGTACCAAGCCTGCAAGGAACAGGAATAGGAGATGGAGACCTAGAAAACTTTGGTGGTTCAAGTAAGAGAGGCTGCAGTAGCCCTTATAACTATTACTATTTCTCTTTATCTTAATTAAATTATTTCAAATGTCACAAATGGGTGAGAACGTATGTAATTTTTGCTTGTTTAACAGCAGCAAAATTAAACTGGGGAAAAATTTAAGCAAATGCAAATAGCAAAGCACATATGTTCTAAATTAATTACCTCATAAATTCTGCTAAACAATAAAAATAACTTCTTGGTGACATCAGCAAGTTGGAAAACATAACCAAATTCAGCAAAAGCATCCTGTTTTCTTCAATGTGACACTCAATGGTTTTTTTTTTTATTGTATCAGCATGTTGTCTCCCATCGTTATATCTACATTAAATTAGCTGTGTATGAAGAAATAACTTGGGAGCAACTAGAAACATTCTTTGGGCTCTTTATCAACAGATACCATTACAATAATTGATTAGGCTTTCAGTAGCTTATTTTTGGAATTGAGCTACCATAACAGTGACAGTTTGTCATGTGTCTTTGCATTTCAGTGTGAATCAGTGAAAATTTAAATATCCTTTGGATAAACTGATGTAATTATTATTCCTCCTCTTCCTCTTCCTCCTCCTCCTTTTCCATTACGCCAATGGTTGTCTATTCCATCAGTTTACTACATTCCCCTATTTCCTTTTCATTGGAAATATGCCATCACTAGACCTTTGCAAATTGAGGCTTTCCATAATTCAAATTATAATATTATATTTTAATGCAAGATTAATAATGATATTAACCATAATTATTATTTTATTTTTGTTCTGGCAGCATCCACTGTTTAGAGCATGGCTCTTTGCGCATGTAAATCAAATTTCAAATATGGCCCTCAGTTCCCCTCTTCCCCCAAATTGTGCATTTTGAACTATAAGCAACAGCAATATGTCTCATTTGCTAGTAGAACCATTTTAATCAATTATTTTTAAGCAATCTATATATGGAGAGCATAGGAAATGGCTCTGAAAGACAGGAAAAAGAGATGCTACCAAGCCAATGATTAGACAAACTCAATTTGATCCCATTCCAAAAACCTACTTTGAATAAACATTTCACACTCCTTCCTAGTTCACACTGAAAGTTTGGAAAGAACAACTTTCAGACTTGCAAGACTTCTAGAAATGTAGCTGTTAAAATAAAAGTACTCCTGATCTGTATGGCTGATATGACATTGGATTCTTGTTGGGCTGACCTTAGATGAAAGTATTAGAAAAGGATGTGAATGTTTTTCAAAATACAAGACAGAAGAGAAGGACCTTTCTCCCAGTTATGACAAAATTTCCCATGGATATGAAGATCATTTCAGAATTGGCCAGTTTATGACTTGTAAAACTGTATGGATAGATAAAGTCAAACTTGTGGTCTTGTGATCAAACTTGTGAATTATATTCAGATGGAACCCATGTATATGACATAAGATTATTTTACCGGGTGGCAATATAAGAATTCCTGGGAAAGGATGAAAAGATAGAATGAAGGGAGAAGTATTTTCCAGCTTGGCATTAAGGTAAAAGAAAAATATGTGATGCTGATATTTGGGAATAGAATAACAGCACTGCAATAAAGTTTCAAGCAAACAAGGCAGAAGAACAAAATCTATTTAAAAACATTTAATGAATTGTTGAGCCTCTTAAACCACTAATAAAATCAAGAAAAACTGACCATAGTCATGTTAGAAGTTCATGCCACTGAGTTACTTTGCCTTTTCATATTCACCTACTGATCTGACTTTACAATGTGTGCTTAATTGCATTTGGAACTAGATGTAATTATACATTTTAAATACAACAAAATAATTTAAAGCTGTGATATGCTTTACAAATATTGTTAAATCTTCAAACCTAGGAGTAAGCACCATGGAAGGCAATGGGATTTAGTTTTAAGCAGACAGGTATAGACTTTGTCAGAGAAATATCCCTAAACATTAAATGTGCAAGCAATTGGATGGAGTTTTTTTTTTCCCCCAGAAAAAAAAAGCCTTTAATCACAACATTTCAAACACAGGAATAAAACATTCTAATTCTTGGAAAGGTTCATATTATTTCCTAAAACAGAATCTGGATACTTGTTTCCGTTTTAATGGAAATATTTAACTAAATAGTTCCATTGCTTTTCCTACTCCCAAATGGCAAAGAAGTGATACTGTGTGTTCAGTTTAGGAAGCTATGGTTCTTATACTGCATGTATAGTACATTTATGTGAGAAGTTTCTTTAAAAACGAAATTGGCTTCTGATCTGTCCTCTGAATTTTTTTTCAGAGATAAGATGGAAGAACGTTTAGGTCCTCTGTGATGTATCAATTACTGGACTGTTACTATTTAAAGATGAGGCACAAGACACTTTGTTTGTTCCATCATATAAAATATTCAATAGTATCTTAATGAGAAAGTTCTACAAAAGTCCTCAAAAAATCTAAAATCTTTTTAGGAAAAAATACATATATAATATCTACAAACTGCACTAGATAACACAGTACAGCTTTGAAATGTTTATTGCAGTTATGAGTACATTATAAAGTTCATCATGCTTCGGAAACTTTCTTAGCCCTAATTCAATCTGGCATCTTTTTCAAGTAAGTCTCAGAGGAATTAAAAGAACTTGGTGTGCTTTTATGCAGGTTAGATTCAAAAGTCAGTATAGATATATAACATTTCCCAAGAAGAACAACCAAAATTACTCCTGATATGGTTTTTAATTCCCAGTTATAACCCTGAAAATCACTTATCTGACATTGAAGTTGCAGGCATCCTGAGGACTCCCACTCATTTTCCTTGTTCAGGTTGCTTGGGGTTGATAATTCATTATGACAAGTCAAATATCCACCTCCTCCTTTTGCATCACTGCAGGACTTAAAGCAATACTGGAGTTTTGTACATCAGATTTGCCAAAAATTAATCCTGACTTTGATTAGGGAGAGCTATGAAAACATTTTCTCATCAATGGTAAAAGAAGGGAAAGAAAAGGGCAGGTGAAGTGTTGAAATAAAAGGAACAGGGGTAATGGAAAAAAAAAACTTGATGAGAGTCTACATTCTTTCTGCTGTTACTGTTTTAATTGACTAGTATTCTAACAGCTGGTGCTTTACACAGTAGTGAAGAAGGAGATGGCTAATGGCTAACCACTTGGAAAGAATGCTGAATTTGAAGAAGAGTCAGTACTTTACCAAGACTGACTGATGTCTGCTATTAGGTTCTAAAATAAACAACAGTGTAAAATCTATCCATTAAGTAAAAGTGATATTATTACTTTGAAAAAAATACAAACACACATTTTTGCAAATTCTATGAACTATTTGAATGAAGGAACGTGTGTATGATGTATGTAAGATATATGCATATGTGTGTGAGAGTGTTTCCATGATACTGCAGTATTCCCTTTCACAATAAGCTGTCTTGGACAAAGCACAAATGTGATTAAGAAGAAACAAACAAAGGAACTTAGAGCAGGAAAGGAGAAAAGGAAATTTCACCCAAAAAAATAAGTATTTTGGAAAGAAAAGGAATGCTCTAAAGCTACAGAAGTATGGAAGAAAAAGGCATTCATATTAAATGGAGCAGGGTATTCCCAAATAAGATGTCAGTAAAGGTATCCTAATAAGTAAGATAGACACTGCTTTGAGATCAGCTAGATTGGATGTGTGCTGCTACTCATGAGGCTATTTAAATATTGCGTTTAATTTAAATCCATTTAATAAAATAACTCTTTATAGATTTATAATTTCTTTTTTTTTTTAATTTACATTTTTAAAAAAACTTTCAGAAAGAGTTTCAGGAAATATATCTGCCCCAGTTGTAAATTTTTGTTTGTTTGTTTTCTTAAGGCAACAATATTTGTTTTCTTAAGGCAACAATATTCATCAACTGGTATGGCTCATCTAACAATTAAGTAACTTGAGGTCTCATAAAGAACAATTTAGTCTAAGAGCTGATCTTTTAAATATTCAAATATGTAAAATTGTAAAAGTACAAAAAAAGGAGTCAAGTTCTCTGGGTTACCAAAATTAATATCAAGATATTGATCAAATTTTTGCAGACTTTTTGCCTGCATCTCAGCAAGGCTTCCTTAGTGGAATAGTTTCAGAAGTGGGTATTGTCCTGCAGTGATTGTAGTATGTGAAAAAGATTGGCTGGTGACAGGAATGTTCTTGGGAGGTGCCAATTAATGACTTTCTGGAAATGTTGTCTCTATTTTAATACCCAGGAACCAATTAATAATTTCCAGTAACCCATTAATTGACATTTCCTAGGAAACCCAATGACTAAGTATGTACAGCAAGGCTGGGTTACATTTATTTCAAGAAGGCCATAATTGTGAAAGTAGTTATTGATAAATGTATTACATTTGTACTTTTTTTTTTGAAAGCTATATCTGTGGTCGGCTTCTTTTGCTTTATAATTTTCTCAAATTATACTCCACAATTGAAAATTATCACAGTAGGTTTCACTTTATAAGGAAATGATCTTGCAATTATCTGGTATTCTTTCTTAAACACAGCTCTTGAAAAGGAAAAAAAATAGCTTCGTTGAGTTAATCTGTTCTTCCTGTGTTATTGAATTGGGGGATCACAATGTTTTAGATTCATCTTGATAATTCTTTTCAGGACAATATTGCATGAATACATTGGAAAATAATATTTTAACAGTTTTCCCAGAACTACATAGGACCTGCAGGGAAATTGGTGAAACTCACAGTCAATAGGCCAATTGATTAATACCAGTATTCAGATATTTGGAGATATATTAATGTTTTGGTAAATTACTTCTATGTTTTCCTTGCTGTTAGGAACAAGTATATATTATTACTTTTTGAATATTCAGATAAAAAACAGTTTGATTGCTACCACATATTGAGACCTGATCAACATTTATGCACCCAAGTTAATTTTAGGTGATCAGTTAACATTTCAAAAAGTAGCAAACTATGCATGTCTGTGCACCAATGCCAGTTGTAGAATATTTGAGAGAATTCTGCATGATTTGAGTTACAGGAACACATGCATAAGAGTTTGAATGTTTCCAATTATAAAGTTTAATCATTGTATGGTAATTGTTGTTTGGTTTACTGGGTCAATAGGGTCAATTTCATAAATTTAAAAAAAGAAGTAACTATCTCTTGCAAATGACTTCTTCTTAAATTTTGTTATCAATAGTTTTTGATCTAGGGATAGCAACCAGTCTTGCATTATATATATTTTCAGATCTTTTCATTTTTGTACCTGCAATAATCTTGCTGTGTTTATATACAGTATATATATATAGACTCTACTATTTTTTCTTATCCAAAAAGCAATGTTAATTTTAAAAATCCTCTGAATCACTGTATAGTTTAACCCCAAAGTGCCATAGTTTTTTTTATGTCCACAAGCATGACAAAATTATCCTTCTTATTATTCATATTCCCAACATAAATTTGAAATAACTTTATACATTGTAGTTTCATTGTTCTAGATAGTTGCATGCCTATCATTTGTATACAATTCCATTTCAAATTCTGTCTTACATTATTCAACATCATAAATTCTTTTGTATACTTCTAATTTTCTGATAACTGTAAAAATGAAAATTATTGACAACCATGTCCTTCTGTCATCAGTTATTCTTTTGATTTTATTTTATATTCTCCTTAATAAAATTCTAGAATCTCATGATATTAAATATCTGTGCCTATAATTACTCGTCTCTAAAATGCTTCTTGTACCGAGAACCATAAAGGTGCTTTTTGGTATAGCCTTTGTTTGTATGACTTTGTCATACCACAAATAATGCCAGCCAAATTTCAGGTCACATCTTTTTAATTCTAACAAATTTTTATTTCTCAGCAAACCCAATCTTTCATCCAAACCAAGCCACTAAGTTGCAAAACACAATTTCAGACCAGATAAATTCAATCCAATCCTCCTCTTTCCTTTGCATATTGTAATGCTTTATATTTAACTCATGGCTTTTTTCTCTTGCTGTGCAAAACTTAACTTTGCCATTGTTCAAAAATGGTCATAACCAGTGTTTTCCAAAACAAAAACATCCTTCTGAGCACAGCATTCATCTGTGTCCTATAAATTATCCCAACTGTATTTTTTCCCATCTTAGTACTTTTTTTAAAAATTCCATTCCATATCTTAACATAATTATTTGAAATAACATAGTTATTTGTCATAGTGATAACCAAATATTTTATCTTTTTCCTCTAACTTAAAACCAGTTTTCTTCATCAGTTTCGTTTGACTCTTTATTTTCATATTTTCATCTTCTGGTTTCTATTCAGATCTTAAAAATTGATCACTTTTTCCTCCAAGCTTTTTCAGGCAGTCAGATTAAAGAGCCACTGCTTTCAACCTTAAAGTAATGGTTTCATTTTTAGGTGTGTGTAGATTATTTTAAACATTCGTTTGCTTAAAAGAATACAGAGAAGAGGTATACTCAGTTGCATGCAAGATTTGAACACTTAGGAATCAATTTTGAAAGTTGTATCTTCCTAATTCATAGGATGTATCTATTGTTTTTTTTTTAAATTAAGCACTAAGATTCAGCATAATACCTGAAGTTATTTGAATGCATGATGCAATTTTAAATAATTGGACAAGCATAATAAAAATAAATTTCTTCATAATTACAATCAAATGTATTGAAGAAAGTTCTTGTGCTACACGGTGGGTGATACAATGAATTGCTAGAGAAATTCTATAATTATGTATTTTAATTGAAATTCATTTTTAAAGAAGCAAGCATTCAACTGTGCTAACATTATTGTGCAGTTTGTGTATGCATCTAACCACACACAGAAACTGGGCCATGTAGTTTTTAAATATTATATATGTCTGTAAACAGTCCTGGTGTTGTTTTACCTTCAAGCAAAAACTAGGTGGATTCTGCCTCAGGATAGCTTCTGTGCTTTCGAAATATGAATTACATGCTTTAATTTTGAGTATATTCATATTTATTTATTTATGTTATTGTTTTGTATAGAAAACTTTGACTTTCTCTGTGTAAGCTTTTTTCACATAAGTAAAAATTAACAACTATAATAATGAAAAAAATGAAAAACTTTCACTTCCTCTGACATTTGAAAAAATTGTTCGGATGGTAAAAAGTTCTGTCTTCAGTGATTATCTTTTTTATAACTATTTTAATAACTATTCAGCACTTGTGAATTTTTGAAATTGTATTATGTAAAAATAAATAAGGAATTTATTTATACAGGAATAAATTCTAAAATTGTGCTTTTATTCATTTAGATTTTTATCTTGTCCCATTTTACTTCAAAAGAACCTGCAAATCTATTGTAATATAAAAATCCAAGCAAGGCTTAAAGTTCTAATAAATCAGAGTTATATATTGCACACATCTTAATTATAGTATCTACTTTAAAATAATTCAGTTTACATGAAATCCAATTTAACATCTGCATAGTTATTAATTGATGGGATGTTCCCATTTTAGATGATAGGGAAGCTGAATTTAATATATGGAAGAATAGTGATCAAACTCCTTACATTTTGAGTGCTGGTTAATAATAAGGAATAATAATGATGAATAATAATTGATAAGCTTCACATAGCTAGCTTCAAGGCTGTGAAGTATCAAAAGAAGAAAAAAATCTATACACTTTTATCTAATGTAAACAATTTTTGCATTTGCATGTTGGAATTAGCTATCTAAGGACAAAACAGAGATCACAACATGTTCTGTTTTTCTCTCCCACCCCAAACCAATAGCAGCATTGCAATAGAAAAAACTCAGGGACTGTTTTTTTAATCACTTATGTTGCTTTCCCCTTTGTTGTTTTTAAAGAATATGACATCTTTATAATTTTTACTTTATCTCTAACTCAATAAGAGATTATATGATTATTGATGTAGAATTCACTTTTTTCATGAAATATACAGTAGAGTATATGTTTTAAATGACAATTGAATTTAAAATAGTTTCTTGAAACATTCTGTCTTGATTTTAATCATGAACACCCTAATGAACATAAGATCTGATCCTGCAACCTTAGCATTGTTTATTTTTGTTAGTCTTAGTTTAAACAAACCATGTTTTCAAAGTTTAATGGCACAAACAACTGTTATTATGTTAAAGTTTGTGATGCTTCCAATTTCCAATTAATGAAAGTAGTGGATACAGAGAATAAAATTTTTTCTCTATTTAGTCATAGCAGGAAATGATGATCTGGCCTACTCTGCATTAGAGGCTGGTAGATATGCTGTTGCCTTATAATGGCTAGATGAAGGTTATAATCATTTATGTGAATTCAATTTAGGTATGGCTTTAAATTTTTTGTGTACTCACTTTGATAGTCACGGGCAATTCTCAATACTGTAAAAGGACACATGTTTGCACTGTGCTTTGGAACCAAATGCCATACATAGTGAAGCCAAGCTTTCAGACATATGCTGTTCTTATTTCAAGTTTCCAAATGAGACGTGCTTATAAACAGGACCTCAGCCCTTGTTGAGGCTGTGGCTTCTCTTAAACAGTGGCTTTTCTTAAAGAGTGAAGTTGGTCACAGTCGAGTTTGCGGTGGATGTCCTGGAAGCAGAATTTTTAGAAAAGGACACTGTTAATAATAGCCAGTTGGTATGTCTGTTGGTATGGTGGAACAGGCTGTAAATACTCTGATGTTCTGTACTGTGGGTAAACCTATTTTTTTCCCTTGGGGGAAGGAAATTGGGTAATTTTCATTCTTGCAATTTGCATCCTGTTCCAATGTCTGTTTATTCCAAATAAGTCCCACTGGCCTGGCAGGCTATACTGCCAAATAATCAAATAGGTATGTAGGTTTGCAGGATTTGCGTCTATAAATGGCTACACAATTTGAGAGTCAGTAGGACTCTCTGTTTTATGGTTTTTAAGTTATTTACTTGCCACAGGATAATTGAATGTTATTATCCTTTGTGATATACTTCAGGTGATAAAATAAAAATAAAATTAAGTAATTCATGATAAGCATTCCATAGTGTTAGATCACTATTATATGAATTGTGTTTTATTAAACTGTTAAGGTAATATTAATTGCAGAAGACATCCCATGCATTTTCGGAGCTCATTTTTATTACTATTGTTTCATTTCACATAAATAAGACCTGCCTCAAATATTGCACGGGAGAACTATTTTCCAACATGTCTTTTCGAGCTCTGTTCCTGTCCGCAGTTGCTAACGGTCAACAGTATTGGTTTCAAGTATATTTTGGAATATACTTGTATCCCAAGACTAAAGTTGAAAAATAAATTGCCAAAGCATTTCAGAATCTTCGGTGAGGAAGCAAAATCATACATTTTTCATGAACTCAAAATAGTTTGATATTTCAGATGTCTGGGCATATGGGAAGATCCTGGAAATGGTGGATCCTTGCATTACACCAACTCTTTTGTATTCTCTCTTTTCACTCTCTGTGATTGTCAGTCAGTATTCTCTGACAACTTAATGTCGTTTGATTATTCATGGTGGTGGTGTAGAAATTACATATTTCACATACATAAATTACTTTCATATTGAAAGTATAAAGTCACCCTGATGTACAGCAGTAGATTGCCAGTATGCATAATTTAATTAGTATTTTTTTTTATGAGGAAGAAAAGAATGTTTAAGGAAAGAATTCATTCATTTCCCAACATATGCAAAGCTTGGTGTACTTTCCATTTACCATTTTGTACTACCACTAGATAAATAAAAAAACCACAGCCAAAAATACAGATAATTGTATTTGTAATTGTGCTTGATACTTGACCTCAGTTTAATGTAAAACATATAGATGTAGATATATAAGCACAAGGCTCCTTTATTAATTCAAACATTGGTGCTTCTTAAATGTTCCTGTATTAGAAGGAAATTGTATATTTACTAAAAGTGAACTTTTTACCATTATTCTTTTATGATTGTTTGTGTGATAATCTCGCACATTATCCCTTCTGTAACATGCCATTTCTTATTGTTCTTAATTTACATAAATTGGTTGTAAAAATATTTCTTCATCTAAAAGGCACTTCAGTTAAAGTTAACCCTTTGTTGCCCCCAAACTTTTCTTCTAATTGAACAGTTTAAGTGGACAGATTCTTAATACAATGATGGACTGTATTGTGACACTATGTCCATTTCTATCAATCATTTCTTCTTACATTGCTTTGAAGATTCTGTTGAGGTTGTCAGGAGAAACTAATTTAATTGTACAATTAACATTGTTGTACCTTCAATTTTATAGGAGGTGATGGGAACAGCAATCTTAATTTTCTTGATACAAATATAAGCTCTATCTTCCTGGGCCTCCAACAAAAAAAATATATAAATACACTTATTCCTTAAAAAAGATAAAATAGCTATATTTCCAGTTATATGCTGCTATTTTATTTTACTTATATATATATATATTTCTTATTCCTTTTCTAATTCAAAAAATAATAATTTATTCTAGCATACAAAGTTTATTTTTTTAAATCCTGATTTCATCCACTTCTTATATCGTTTGTCTTTTTTAAGATAAACCACAGTAAAAATTTTGTCCCTTTGATTTTGAAAAAACATGTTTTAGACATTTTATTTAAAAGTTTGTATAGTAGTTTGAATTAGTTGGAGATGGTGGAGTTCTAAAGCATATAAGTAAATAAGATATATTTCAATAAATTTTAAGGATTTCTTAAAAAGCTATAATAAATCATAATATAGGGTTACCAAATTGACTAGCAAAATTTTGACAACCACTATATGATAACATTTCTTCCTGCTATCATCTAGGAGTCATGTAGATTTTTGTAAACCTCAATAACAGAAATAGTTATCAAGCGCCATAGGTCTACAGTACACATCTGATGTTACATTCAGGATATTATGCAGGTAGAATGTATTTTGGATTTTCTTGCATAGATTGGAACAGAATTTGCTTTAGTGAAACAAGATTTACACTGTTGGAGGGAAATCAAATACATTACAGTGCTTAATATTTGTAGCATGTGGACAAGATAATTTAATGTGTGCGTTAAATAATATTTATTTAATATGTAGTAATAATAAAAATTAAGTATGTCTATCAGGAAAAATCAATACTTTTTATTGATTTTAGTAGTTTATATTTGCATTAATCAAAATATAAAAACTTTTCCCTTGTACAGAAATATTTTTGTTTTATTCACTAGTACAGTTGGATTCTGATAGTTCAGTTGCTGTAGTATGATGAACAATTATAGTCCTGAAGTACAACAAAGAAACCTATAATCTCCAGATGAATTCTAAATCTTTACATGCTAAGATGCTACATTTTCATACAGGTCCCAATAATTCTTAATAATTTTGCCAATATGAAAAGTATCATAATGATGTTTTGTAGAATCATAACAAGCTTTCACAAGCTTTTAGATCAATATGCTTATTATGAAATATAGCACAAGCTTAAGTGCTTTGTATGGAGGATGCATTAACAAAAGGCAGATTTTACTGAATTTGTTTTCAACATTAATTTCAGAGCTTCAAAATGTATTTAATTCAATTTGCAACTTACATTTTCAGATAGCATATCTGGTCTTGGTGACTGGGAGATTAGAAGATTGTTAAAAGCTTGAAGTTATCTCAGAATGAAAATATATGTTTAAAACTTTGTTTGAAGTTACACTTTTTCCTTAAAAATATACTACTGCAGCAAGTAAAAATATCAGCAGAAGAAGTAGAAGAATGTATAATAATGGAGTCATCATTAATTATTACGCATGCCAAATTAAATTTTTGAAATGGGAAACCTTTTTAAAAAACAGAAATTTGTTCCATCACTCACTGGCATTTACTAGAACTTATTGAACCAAATTTTCGAGGGACTGGATGTAGAAATGCAGCTGGAGTGTGACAAGCTGGTACATTTCTTTTTTCGATCTTGTGGAAATTAATTGAAGGTACATCTGCTGCTCTGCTTTTTCTGCACTTGGAATAATTTAATTCAAAACCAACCAATCAAGCCTTTTTTTTTAAACAACAGAGGACTATAACTGAACACAGATTAAATTCGTTTCTCTTTATTTTTGTCTTCTTTTCACAGTTAATCTGCTAGATTCAAAAGCAATTCAAGGAGAGCTGGGCTGGATCTCCTATCCATCACATGGGGTGAGTTCATTAAACTGTAAAATGGGAAACAGTTCTGTGCTATTTAACCTTTTCTTCATTTATGTAAAACAGCAAAACACCAGTATGATTTAGTGTGGCATTACTGTTCTTTAGTCCTTTAAAACAGTGTTTATATTTTGGGACTCATGCTTCCAGTCACAAATCCCTGAATATGTTCTGTGTTTCATATATTACCAAAATAGCAGCCACACGTCTTTCAGTAGTATTAAAGTGATTATAAATATTTATGCTAAGAATTGCTAAGAAGATTTTTTTTTACTTAGTCAGCCTTTTCTAACCTATATTCCTCCAGATTTTGGGGGGAAGGGCTTTAACTTCCATGATCCTTATTAGGATTCTTATTAGGAAATTAAGACTGATTGCATTGAAGATTTATTTGATATTATGGTTTGTATTGAATGATTGAAGATAGTTGAGTCTTTCCTGAACATTTTCCATGTTAAAGTATAAACAAGAAGACTCTTTCATGTGAATAATAATTCTGTAAAACTGTTGATTTTAAAACAAATTGACCAACAAAACCCAACTCCCCCAACTACAGCTCCATACAAATGAAGACACTCTCTTATTTTTTCCCTTGTACTAGAAAATAATTTTAACCATAATATGAAAAAAATTGCTAAACCTGAACTGAAATAGAATTTATAAAACATGTTACCAATTCAAAATAATGTGAACCAAACATTGGCTGTTGTATTTTCATTAGCTGAATGTAAACAGTTATAAGCATGAATAACAATGAGAAACATGCATTGTAATCTCACTCTCACTAGACCCAGTTAAAAACCTCAGTATGATTTGAAAGCTCCCATTATATTATAATTAGACTATACTACCCATGCCTTGTTTTGATTATCATTTCACAGATACCTCCTCACCAGAGAAACAGAATGATTACAGGCAGGCAAAAGTAGTGGGAGTGGGAGTGGGAGCAACTTCTGATTTCCTGCCGGCTTTCCTATTGAGTTTCCTTGTGGGAAGCTGGCAGGGAGCATGAGGAATCTTCCTTCCTCCCCACAGGCAGGCTGCTTTTCATTGGGGAAAGGAGTAATGGATTTGGAATGGCTGGGAAACTGTTATGGAACTTTGAAGATGATGATCACATGACTACTTCAGCGGCACAGCAGCAGCCTGGCAGAACTGGAGTAGCCACAACTTTCCCAATTTTATTTCTCAGGAGTTATGTGTTCCAGATTTTGGATCATTCTATAAATTAACCTATTTTAGTTTATAATTTAAAAATTAGAATTTTAGTAGTATATATACATATACATATGTATATAATATACGTTCATTCAAATAGGAGATTTATATATTCATTCAACTAAGTCATGTATATGTTTATATTTTCCATTTCATACTTTCCCAGAAAAGTTGGTTTTATTACAGTATAAGTAGACAGGATTAGGATCAAGCATATTCTTTGTTTTCCATGTGTATAGTTACTGAAGATTGAAGAAGGTCACTGGTTCTGCCAAAGTTAAAATAGTGCATATAATAATATCAACTGAGACACTGACTATGTTTTGATGCCTCTGTACTGCTTAAGGGTCCGAGTCTTGACCGAGGTATATATAATGACAAATAATAGAAATTTTATGAAAATGCCAATTATTACATGAAGTTGGAGCATATATAGTAATGTCTAATTTTTAATGTAAAATTGGGGCCTCTAGGCTAATCAATAAAAGCTATCAATGTAAAATTGGAATAGTAAAATTTAATTTAATTCTTTAGGTCTATCTATGATGAAATGGCTTTTCCTCTTGTTTCAGCTTTGAGTGCTGAGAATCAAAAACTAGAAAGTAATGGCAAAGTGGCCGCTGAAGCATTATTAGTCTAAATTCAAACTTCAGCTGTAGCTAAAGCAGAATTGAGCTAAAGCAGCAGACTTGATAATTGGTCTGCCTCTTGACTCTTTAATACAATTTGAAAATGACTAAATAAATTATTTTTGGGGAGATTTAGTGGACAGAGTTAACCAGTTAAGTGCTCAAAGGTATGTAATTTTTTTTTAAAAACAATAATTTGGTTTTTCAGTACAAAACTAGACATTGCTTTCTAAGAATGTATGTAGCTATTTACTTTAATGCTCAGATGGTAGTTTGATTGGCATTGAATTGTGATATTAATTAGAAAAAAATAAAAAGTAAAAAAGTTTTGCTTTATAATGGCTAATTCTGGGTAACTTGAACAAAAGGTGATTTGCTTTTGAGAACTTCCTGTTTTTTAGTTTACAAATATGGGATGCTTTCATTATTATGCTATTTTATTTAAATGATGTTGAATTTATGCCAGGGGTGTCAAACTCATGGCTTGCGGGTCAGATATATCACGTACTGGTCACGCCTACCCATTTTACCAAAGGAGGAAACAATATGTCACATGACATCGTGATGCTACAGGACGTTCTGAGAACAAGTTTGACAGCCCTGCTTTATGCTATATTGACCAGTATAAAAAATTAACATAGCAAAAAATCTGAAATTATATTGCCTTCCAATACATAGATAAGCATATCTTCTCTTAAAAAGAAATGTTCAATATATATCACTGTGTAGTGAAATAAGGATGCAGACCAATCTATATGAACCTGAAAATAAATATCTCAGAATATAATACATTAAATACAGGAAATGTAGATTAAGTAAAATAATGGTATATCAGAAAAACATCCATAGACTTCCATGGTGTGATTTATTATGACATTTTAAGGTTCAACAATTGAATGTTTCTTGTTTTTCTAGTCTTGTATTCTTAAGTAACCAAAAGAAGTTGTACAAAATAATTGAAAAGAGGAAATAGAATATTTTTATAATCCTTTTAAGTATATATTAATTGAAAAACTCCAAGGAACCTACAACTTTCTGAAATCTAGCTACAAAATGAATCTAAACTTCATAAGAAAAACACTATAATAAGGTTGTCACATTATATTGAAACATTACTAATAGTGCACATGTAATTTACAAGCTCAAGTTAATAGAGCTGTGCTTGAAGCAGAAATAAAACTTATGGCATGAGATAAGCCAAATTTCAAAACACAACAGTATAATCCCATTATAGCCCAACAGCTCTTGTATGCCAATGTGAGAATTCTCCCCAATCTCTCTTTTCTTTAGACAGCATCCAATGATGATCTTCAGACTCAAAGAATTAATATATGAAGTGTTAATTTAGGAAGAGGAAAAAGTTTTTGTTTAGTTGCTTGGGAATATTTCACATGTTTTTCATTATAGTGTTCTGATTGTCAGTTATGGAAAATTTTGGAATATTTATTTCAGAACAGACTCTCCTTTATATGTACTAATTTGTGCTCTACTTGATAAGTCTGTATTGACAGACTTATCCTGGATTCAGTAATATTATTCTGCAATAATGTGATAGTTTAATTTCTCTGCTTCGTTCTGGGGGAAAAAGAAGAAAAACAAAGCTATCCTATACATTTAAAACATTTGCACTTGTGATACTGTGATGATTTGGCGTGTGCGTGTGTGTGTGTGTGTGTATAGAAATGAAGCAAGAAAGAAGGCAAAGAACTATTAAAAATGGCAAAAATTGCACTAGAAGCATGTATTTCTACATGATTTCAGAGTCCACAGAGATAATATCCTAAACCACCACCTGCATTTATGCCATTTTCATTCTGTCAATCAATCAAATCTATGAAAGGTCTGAGAAATGAAAGCCTCTTAGTCTTTGCTGAACATATTATTGATATGCTGATTAAGCATAGCAGAACTGATTATTAACTGCAATTCACATAAATTACAGCACTACAGATGTGGAATGGGGGAAATCCAAGTCTTGTCAGTCAATAAAATGAATCTGAGTACATTTGCAGAAGGGTAAGAAAGAGTCATAACCATATTTTATTTATTCAAGTAAGAAACTGTCCTGTTCAGTTTAATGTTAAAAGATTTCTGATATCTAAGACTTTCTGCACTTAGAGACTGTATACTAACAGCTTTCAAAACATTTAATATTCATTTTCAGTGAAAGCATTACTGTACTCTATTATATATATAGTCCATATTACATAAGAGTACAGCCTATATTTTAGACCTGTCATCTATGCATGTTTCTGTTCAGTCAAGGTTTGCTCCTAGCACTGGGGGAGACTGGCTGGCTAAGGGTCACTTTGTGCCTAAGCAGGATTAGAATTCATAGTTGCTCAGTTTTTAGCCTGATGCCTTAACCACTGTACCAATCTGGGTCTCATACTTTGGATTATATATATGTAAATATTGGATACCTTATTTTTTATTCTAAATTCAATTCAATTACTCCTGCACATGAGTTTTAAATTTCCCTTCTCCTATGCTAACAATGTCAGTGTAGAAAAAAGCACGTCTAAAATTCTCTGTTGTATTATTTAATAATTGGGAAAAGTCTTTCAGAATATTTTCAATATAATTAAAATACTAGAATACAAAAGTATAATGAGTGCAAATGTATAACAGACCAATTTATTTTACATTAAGTTTTACAAAAAGAGGCAAATTTACATTCAGGAAAAATAGAAGACATCTAATGCAAGAAAAGAAGAAAATGATCTGGTTAGTGTAATGTGTCAACTATGTATGTCCCCTTTTCTTTTTATTTTTTTATTTCCACTTATATCCCGCCCTTCTCTGGAGACTCAGGACGGCTTACAATTTTCAAGCACAACTCAATGTGCTCAGCAAATTCCTTCATACCTTGCATATGCCTGCTTATTTGGAGTTTTTTTTCCCCCTCAAGCGGCATTTTTACAAAATCAGCTTATTGCCCCCAACAATCTGAGTCCTCAGTTTAGGAAAGGATGGAAGACTGAGTCAACCTTGAGCCTGGTGAGATTTGAACCAACACTAATTGCAGGCATCTGGAACTAAGCTGAACACTTAGCCAGAGCACTAATTAAGTGCACCACCGAAGCTCCTGATCACATAAATAGGGTTTCAGATCAACCATTTATTTTCTAGAACCATTAATACCAGATTTGGATTTGCTAACTAGAACTGAAAATGGTTCATCTAAATATTTAATTTTTGACAATAACTGTCAGATATTCCTGCAAAGCTATAAGGAAGGCTTTGCTGTTAAATCAGTATGCCTAATGTATTAAATTTGTTTAAAGATTTGGTAATATAACTATTATAAATGTTAAACCTATGTAAATAATATTTCTTTCTTTCTTTAATTTTTTAAAATTAAACTTACATGGCCACCCTTCTCACTAAATATACACCAACTTGGTTAGAGTATAACTAACAATTAAAACAATGTCAAAAATATTAAAACTCTTTAAAAATAAATAAAAACAAGATTGTGGGATAATGTCCATCTAAATACAATATAACTATCATGCAGGCTTCTCATGATATCTCAAGATTGCTTGAAGAGGCAATTTTTCAGTTCTTCCATCAGGCTATCAGGGATGGAGTGAACTTCACTTTAGGTGGAATTATATTCTAAAAGACACGTGGTCTGGGTCCCATCAGATGTAACTTTTCAGACCTGCAACATATCCTGGATATGATTTATATATATCTTGCTTTTTTGCCTTCTTCTGTACTCCTGCCTATCCCAGTTTCAATATTCAATGTTTTTAAAATTATTTGACAAGAATCAATGTTTTGTGCTAATCATGGTATGGGGTGGGGTGGGGTGGTGTAGGATTGGATGGAATGGGATAGAGCCAGTTTGGTGTAGTGGTTAAAGCATTGGGTTAGAAACCAAGAGACGATGAGTTCTAGCCCCACCTTTGATACAAAGCCATCTGGGTGACTTTGGGTGAATCCTTAGCTTTATAAAGCTTTCAGAATCTTGCCAAGAAGACTGCAGGATCACCTAGGCAGTCACCAGAAGTCAGCACTGATTTAAAAGAAATATATTAAATTAACCATTTACAGTTAGTCACAAAGGTGCTTTTTCAAAAGGCAACTGGACTTTGTTATTCCTTGAAGACATTTTGCTTCTCATCAAATAAGTTTCTCAGAACTGAGATTCTTGGATGACAAGAGAAACATCTTCAAGGGAAAGAAAAGAAAATCCAGTTTCCTTTTGAAAAAGCACATTTGGATAATGATGACCTGGATGACTATGAACCTCCATAGACATTTACGTTAGAATATTTTCTTTTGTGTATTTATTTGGTAGTTTATAATGCTCACAAGGCTATTACACTAAGTATTGCATAGTTTATTATGCATTATGCACAATAATCAAAATTCAAAAGCAAACAATTAACTTTGAAGTAAATAACAACTAACATATTTATAGTTATCAGTTCAGCAGTGAAGCAAGTAAGCTTTAATAGCTGTGAAATTATTTATTGAAGATAATACTATATTCATAATACTAGGTGCCAACAAAGTATGCACAGTAATAAAATATACTTTTCAGCCTAAATTACGTAATAAAATCAAATTTACTAAAAAGAAAAAAGAAAATGCAGAAAAGAAAACACTGCTAGACAGAAATAATTTGCATTTATATTTAATTATGGTTCAGAAAAAATCATTATTCCATGATGAAACAAATTAATATGTTTAAGACTTGGTTACTGAAAAGCAGCATTGATTCTATAAGATTTTAACAATAATTATCATATGAAACCTTGAAAATAATGTATAATTTTACTGTCAATGTAATATAGTTGTGCTGATGTTTCAAACAAGTGACTACAGTTTCCTGAAAAACTACTTTTCAAAGCTTTTTTGGATTCCACAAGCATGAGTTTTAATTCTTAATATTAGCTCATGAGATAACTGGAAATGGATGAAACTGATAATTAATAACTGCATTATATTAGACAAATATAATTTCTATTACCTTCCTACCTCTTTTTTTTTCTCCTCAGGGGACTTTATTAATATGGTAGTCAGACAATTAAGTCTAATCCAGTTTATATTAATCCTAATCCAAGAAAACATTTATTTAGATTTTTCATGTTACATTCAACACAGAGTTTAAATTATTGAAGAGAATAATAAATAGTGCATCAGAAAAGTAATAAGGTCTGGAAATTCTAAATCTAGGATTCAAAGTATGCTGAAGACCTGTAGAGACAGAGAAAGTGCTTCTCCATAAATAGTTAACATTTGTATTTAGAGGATAAAATGCATGTCTTCTCTGTAGAGTCCCACACTTCACCCAGCTGAGGAACAGTTTAATTATTTACTACATGCAAATTAATTCTCCAAGAGTTACACACACACACACATTTTCTGAGGATATCTATTTGATACATACAATGAGATCGAGGTATTTGTTTTTTATGAGTCTTAAACTGATAATAATTAAAATCAGCAAAATAGAAAAAAACTGTTAATTTCAATTAAAACTTTTTTTAATGTACTAATTCTTGCCTGCTTTTTATATTTTCAAAAGTTACGTCTTCACTTTATGGCAACCATCTCAGGGTTTTGGATTTTTTTTTTTACAGTTTTGTTGTTTAAAATAATTAAAGCCACCATCAGCTTAAGAAAAGAGTTAAAAGCCTAGCAACTATGCTGCCACTGCACATTTGAGTAGAAGGGGGTTAGTAGTGAAATACTTTCTTATTTAATTACATATATAATCAATCATTCTGCTGTTTGCAGAATAGCTTGTTGCAGATTGGGTATCATTTTTCTGTGGTTTCCAGAAATGTACATTTCAGCTCCCATTCTGAGGCCTAAATAAAGATTTTATTTAGAAGTTATACTGCGTATGTTCCAGCTTCCCATTTTCCCTTTTAACTTCAATGGTTAGAAACAGTATCATTTCCCTTGTGGGCAGGCATTTTATTTCTGTCAGACTCTCAGCATAAATGCAGACCATTTGTGGAAAGTTATCAGAGATGAGATCATGGTGGAGATTCCCTTCCCCCATCTTCAAACTCTCCAAAGAAAAGCCTTCCCGTCATTTCTGAATTTCCCACTGTTCTCTTCTTCAGAATTGATTAGCATAAGATAACCATGGAATAAAATGCTGATGCTCACTTGGAAATAATGGTTGCATTATGTCTTAAATGCAGAGTTCCCCCACTTCATTACATCATATTTATGAGCCTGGAGACCTGGAGAAAATTGAGTTTTGTAACTCACACAAGCAACAAATAATTTAGCTGTACATTGCCACCTAAACCCCTTATAAAAGTTCCACTTCTATGACTTTTAAAGTAAATACAATTATCAAAATACTTTTCAAATAAATTCTGAGGTATTAATATGAAATATGTGTTATTCTGTAACGAGTATGCTGAACAGAAGCTTTTATTGTACATATCATAAGGTTTGTAAAAGTCTGTAATTCTTTAGAGGAAGTGTCATTGGAAATAGGATTGGAGAGTCTATTTACATTTGGTGAAACCCTGTTGGAGCATGGATAAGGTTTTTCCTTCAGAGTATTCTTTTGGCCCATTTCTCACAAACAAGTTCACTGAGTTTTTGTTGAAACTACCAAATTATTTATCTTGTGGAGGAAAATGTTTTCATTAAGTAGCTTTTTCAAAATAAGAGAAAATAATTTTGACCCATCAAGATTCCTAAAAAACTTCTACCTTTTAGAGCACTCTGTCTTGTTCAAGGAATATTGTACATGAGAAACTATAACTTAAAATTATTTGTAAACTTCTTACATTTTTCAACCGTTTTTTAAAAAGAATATTTCTACATAAAATCTACTATGTAAAAGAAGGAAGCAGAGATAGAGAAAGATAGAAATAACTTCTTGGCAGTAGGAGTTACTGACATAGACACATTCCACAGAATCAAATTAAAATTAGAATTCTTTCTTGGCCAGGAAGCTCATTGCATAATCCTGAAAAATAACTATCTGCCATTCAGGAGATTGTGCAGGATGGCATGTTATGCATTTGATTTCAATGCAAGCTGTTCACTAAAATAGCAATTGAGAAAACTTGCATGATCTTTATTTATAGGGCAATAGATCTCAGCCAATCTGAACAAAGAAGGCATTGTTTCAGCCATTTTAGGAAGCTAAGACTTGCCCAATAAAGAGTAGACACTGGTACTGAAAGGATTAAAAGAATAACTCAACAGAGGAAGAGGTAGGAGGAATACAAAGGCTGAACTAAAGCCAACTTGTAGTTCAAAGTTCTAATGCAATTATAAAAATTATTAAAAGCTATTAAAAATTACAGAAATACAAAAATATAATTCAGAGAAGGGCTTAGATGAATCATTGATGACAAGCTAAACATGAACTAGGCAAGTGAGAGTAAAGATAACAGAATTCATGCTGAACTGGAAGAAACATTTTATCAAAGGATATGAAGTTCTTATCACTTTCTGTTCTACCAGTATAGTTCCAAATGCCACATTTCCAGAAATATATTGGTTAGAATAGATTCAGAGGAGGATGACACAATTGATACATGAATTAGAATCAGGTTGATTTGAAACTTGATATGTTTATTTTATTTATCAAATTTGTACTTCCACCCCTACCCCACCCCCACAATCCCAACCAGTCTGGGTGATTCACAAGTAAAACAAGAGAAATAAAATTTTCAGTCTGGAAAAAAAAAGAAAATTGAACAAGTACATAAAAGAGTGATAGAAAGAAGATGGTCAAGAACAATTTTACACTGCCACATAAATTATGCTGGAAATAATGGGCACAATTTGCAATTATCTAGATTTCATTTAAATGTAAAGAAAAACTTACTGACACTAAAATCTGGACAACGGTGAAACACAGAAGTGAGTGATTTAAGAGATTGGAGAAGCATTTCTTGAGGGTATTTTTCCTGTATGTTACAGAGAGTTGAATTACAGCTATTCTCTGGACCCTTCCAATTCTACTGTTAAATGATTCTGTGAACCATAAAAGAATGCTACTACATTATAATTTAATATGAAGCATATTTAATACAAAAGGTAAATTATAATGGGATGGTTCTCAATTGTAAATTTAGAAATGGCATACTTGGATTGCTGTAAATAATGGCATGGTATTTAGTTCTGTATATTTCACATGTCCTTTCATAGGACAGGACTCGAGTAATGATTCAGTCTCTTTATATGCATACTTATGATGCTAAAGGATACTGCAATAAACAGATGAATTGAACTGTAAATCTCAACTACTATTGCCCAAGAAAAATATTTCATAAATTTTGAAGATGCCATTTGGGGCTGGGAGATTGAGCACTTCTGAAAATTGTATGTTTGCTGATGAGATATCACTTCAAGTATTTTCAGTCTTAACACATTGACTTTCTTATTACTGACCTTTCTGGAAACTTGGGTTTAAAATTTCCAATTATCAGAAGAGCCCAATGTCTTTTATTTCTTGTAATGAAAATTCAACAATATGTTTGCTCACTAGTCCACCCATGAAATGGTTTAAGTATGGATTTCTCACATAGCATCCAGTTCTTAAAGCCAAGTTGATAGAATTCAAATTTTAAGGATCAAACTGTCTCTAGATGACTTCTGTTTTAATAAGTATGCAATTAGGAACAAATCTTTTTAAACATTTTAAACATTTAAAACAACTATGTTAACAAGACAATGCAATTGGCTAAGCCCATAATGGCGAACCTATGGCATGTATGCCAGAGGTGACATGCAGAGCCCTTTCTGCTGGCCTGTGGTGTCACCCTAGGTCAGATATCTATTTCTTTTGGGAGCTTCTGTTTCCCTGCAAACAACGAAACAGAAGCTCACGAAAGAAAAAGATCTTACCTCTTGCTGTGCTACCAGTGCTGGGATGCCCTGTGTCTCACACAGGCCACCTGGTCTTTAGGTCTCTGCTGCGCATGTGCGTGCATGCACATGTTCATGCATGTTTGTGCACATTCACCTTTCAGTTTGGGCATGCACGCACGTGCAGTTTGGGCATTTGGTGTCTAAAAGGTTTGCCATCCCTGGACTAAGCCTTATGTAAATGGAAGAATTCATAAGGGGAAAGCAATAGGGAATTTTTGCAAGATAAAAATTACTTGTGAATAAGGTGAACATTATATTGATTTGCTGTAAGGAATAAATGTTTTATTTTTGCATTGAGGAAAGTATCAAAACTTTTGGAAATTCTGCTAAGAGCTGTGGTGTAGAGGTGTCTTCCTCCATAGTTCAGTAAAATAGCTTTGTGGACTATAAGAAGTATAAGATGAACCCAGCTTAATGTTATTTGTAGAAGACAAGGAAAATTTTGCAGACAATAAAATGGTTAATCTTAATTCTTATTTGACTTTATCACAATACATATTACTGTTTTATCATAGCTCTGATTTTGAGGGTAGGCTTACCAAGAGAAGCAATGCATTATGTCAGTCTCCAATTTAATTACCAAAATAGAATTCTACGGAGCATTGAAATGTGTCCTTGAAGGGATATAGGCAATTATATATATGTAGGTAAACATTCGTCAGGTTTATGTGCTCTCAATTAGATTTTTTTTTAAAAGTACAACTCTGGATCAAATACACCTAAACATACCTTATTTAAAATTTTGCAAACTCTAAGTTCTGATTAAGCAAATGTTATTTTCTAGATGTATAAAACTGGCTAATCTGAAATGTAATAGTACAATATTAAACTATATCCTTGGCCTTCTTAAATGGTCAGATGGAATTCGATGCCACTGGTGAAGGACTGGCTTTTCTTTTTTACAGTGAATGCAAAATTTCTTTGTAATTATGTGTGACATGTTTGGAAGTATTTTTTTTTAAAACCACATGTACTTGAACCAGTATTGGACATTATTTACAAACATTGGTAAAACATGATTTGGATGTTTGTTTAGTTTGCTTTAGGAGTTGAGTTAAAGACATACCTTTAATTAATGTAAACAAGTTTGAAATGTCCTTATTATGTATTGTGTATAGGAAATTGGTTCATTTGGTCAGTTGTGTCTGGTTTTCATCTATATGACTATTTGTCATTTTCAAAACTGATCACTAGCACAATTTGATTTCCTTGGGAATTTTTTGGTCAATTTTAAATTAAACTTTCACATTGTTCTTTTTATACTCAAGGGCAAGATTAATATCAGCCAATCAGTCACTCAGTAACCTATATTTTTCCCATACTTCTTGGACTTTTTGAAAATTTGCTTGGACTTTGAAAAGTTGCAGTATTTTTTCAGTTAAATATCCACTTAATATTTCATGCTTTTTGTAGCATATTTGTTGAAAAATTAGTATTTGGGCTTAAGGTATATGAAATATGGTATATGAAATTTAACATTTAATTTCTAACAATTGAATATGTTAGGGAATTACAAACAGGGTACATCTTTATGTGCCCTAGACACACACAGACTGAAAACATTGTCAATTTTATTCATTTTCATTGGTCTTATACTGATTCTTTTTAAACCTTTTTGATTCTGTGTATAATTTCATTGTAACTTGCCCACAATCCTCATATACACGAGAAGGAAACAATGACATTTAGAATGAGATATACTTTCTGTGTTTAAAATAGTAGTATTGTTCCACATGTTTTCTGAAGCATTAGTAGTTTTAGATATTATTCTGCTAAAAAGAAAAGAAGGGCCACATTTTTAGAATAAATCTTGGTAGAGGAAAATGGGAATTGAGTAGGCTGATATAATTTATGGGTCTCCATTTGCTACAGTGATACTTTCTATAGTGGTATGATGAACGTGGAAGTACCAAAAAAAAAACATTCATACAAATACAAAATACAAATGGATAATTGAATGGTTATAGACTAGTTAATATGATTATTAAACTAGTTAATATGACTATTGAAACTGTTAATAAAGGAAAAATGGAAAAAGTCAAAATAAAAGTAAGCATATTTAATTATTTGAGGAAGCCATGGTCAGGGAAAGAAATTACTGTTTATTATTTAATTAAATTTAATTACAAATGTGACATTGGGCAGCTAACATGTTAAACACAAATACACACACAGGATTAAGATATAGATCGGAGTGTCAAACTTGCATCATCATGGTGATGTCATGTGATGTATCATGACTTCTCCTCCCTTTGCTAAATTGGACATTGGCGTGGCCAGCATGTGACGCATCCAGCCTGCGGGCTGCAAATTTGACAGCCCTGATATAGAGTGAAAAATGTCAGGAATACTAAAATTTCAAAGAAAAGGCAAATAATTATCAGATTCCTTATTTTTGTTAAATTTAAAACTATTACGGTTTCCCAAAAGTACCAATACAAGGAAAACATGTCTAGATTAAATGATTTAAGAGTAATTGAATGCTAATGAAGCATTCTTAATGCTATATTCAATATATTGAAATGAACCAGGCCAAAATAAAAGCAGATATTAAATTATTTCTTCAGAGTTCTATAGAATGTTATAAACATGAATTTCATTATTAATCCTTAACATGTTAGTTTCTTTGTGGTTTAATATATAATTTACTTCCAACTATGTTGACAAAAATTCAGGGACAACAGCTTTCCTCCTCTGAGTTTTGAAATCCAATACGAAATTTTGCTGCCTGAAAATGATTTCTCCACAAGGGCTTCTTTCTGGAACATTGATAGGCCCTTTCTTGAATATTGATTGTTGAAGTGAGCAGTGATATCTTAGCTAAGGATTTGTTAACCATCATTGAGCTAGTGGGTTCTCAGTTAGCACAAGCCACCTATCAAAGTTAAAAGTAACAAGATGGAGAGAAAAGAGATGACAAGAGAAATGCTCAGACCAACCCTCAACCTTAGGTTTATACATCTTTATCTTTGAAGCCTGAAAAAACTGTGGTCAATGTAGGCATGACACTATCAAACCCTAGTAAAAGCGAAAATAATTTAAACTTAAATACCAGTCATTTTTATTGATATTATGTTGTTTGAGATTAATGATGCTACCTTGAAGAACAAATTAACTTAATAGCCATTGATTCGTTCCTGCTATGTAAGCACTGTTCAGCCCTTTTTTGTTTCATTTTGTTCCATTTCTCGCCTTAGATTTATTACTTTTGTTTTTATAAAGAACAGGCATATGTATACTTGGGATTTGGATCACAGTGAAGTGTCAATGAAAAGAAAATAGCTGTAAATACTAGAACAGTGCAATGGATGATAGGTAGTTTTCTTTTTTGTGAAAAATGTTTTGCAATATTTGCACAATCGGAGAATACACTTGTAAGAGGTAAACTAGTTTACTTGAGACCAATTTGCACTAGATGTAAATTGATGAGAAATACATAACAGAGAAGACTGATAACATTGAAGGATTTGTATGTCATTACAAGAATATTGGATGTTGATCAGTAGCAAACTGGCAACAAGTTCAGTCAGAAGTGGTATTCAGCAGGTTCTAACCAGTTCTGGAGAACCGGTAGTGGAAAATTTGAGTAGTTCAGAGAACCGGTAAATACCACCTCTGACTGGCCCTGCCCCCATCTATTCTCTGCCTCCCGAGTCCC
>JANHFM010004610.1:0-11715 GCA_032468115.1 Grayia smithii | reverse complement strand
TCAGATCCTTCTTTGCCCGAGGGATCTACTTAAGTGGGATTTTCGGCTGCTTTTTCAGCCTGAATCCACACTTTTACAGAGCGGTCGCGGGCAGCTCAAACAAAGAGCTGTCAGTACGATCGTATCCCAAGCCGGAAGCCCGGTAGCGGAAATATTGAGTCGTTTGGAGAACTGGCAAATACCACCTCTGGCTGAGTGGGGTGGGAATGGAGATTTTGCAAGATCCTTCCCCCAGGAGTGGGGATGGAATGGGGATTTTGCAGTATCCTTCCCCTGAAGTGGGGTGGGAATGGACATTTTGCAGTATTCTTTCCCTGCTACACCCATGAATCCATGCCTACCAAGCCACACCACACCCACCAAGTCAATCCCACAGAACCGGTAAGAAAAAAAAAATAGATTTCACCACTGGTGTGAAGGTAACAGCATATCATACTGCCATACTGGCCACATGACTGCAGAAATGTCTTTGAACAGCACTGGCTCAATGGCCTTGAAATGGAGATGAGGACTGCCCCCTATAGTCAGCAATAACTAGTGGAGTAAACTCCACAAGGAGGACTTCATTACTTTTTTAATTTCTCTCTCTACATATACCAATACATATACATGTACATATGCATACATATACACACATACAAATATACAGAATGAGAGAGAAAGAGAGAGCTTTGTGCATGTTATTGATTCTTTTTTTAAAAAAGGGGGTTTTTTTCCCCTCCCAACACCTAGCATAATTTCAAAAGCAAGAACTTCAGAATAATGCCTGAAGTTCTTGCTTTTGAAAATGGGATGATCTCAGAATCAGATTAGCAGTGACATATCCCTTTAAAACATAGGCTTATGGATTCAGGATTGACAGCTGTTTGGAAATTCCTGCCTGGGATTCTTGTCATCAGCCATCACCCTAAATGTACATGAGTAAAGCTTTTTTGGCTACTTACTCTTATGCCCATCTGTTGAGTTCATGTTCTGCCAAGTCATAAGAGTTAAGATCTTTCCCAGGGCTATAAGTGTCAGGCACTGATTGGCTTAGATCAGCCATATATATATAGCACTGAAAATGTCATCTCTTTGGCAAGATTTTCTATAATGCCAGGGCTTCACATTTGGATTCTGTGCCCTTCATACATTTATTATTCTGATTATACATTGATTATGCTATGGAGGAAACTGATTGGGGCTGGTTTATTAGTGATTCTTTTTCCCAAGTGGGTGATTCAGAAATAAATGTATAGACACAGACTTATTCTGATTTATAGAATATTCAGAGATAAACTAAGTATGCATACATTTTTTATTTTTTATTTTTTTCAAATTGTGCAGTGAAGACTATTGCAGGGTTCACTTGTAAATAAGACTACTGGTGTTCAACAGAACTCATTCTAAGGAAATAGGCACAGAATTACAATTTAAAACCACAATCTTATGATGAATAGGATAAAGACTTCATAATTTAGCAACTATAATTTTCCAGACCCTGCTGGCTCACCTTCTGTTTTGTCTTGATTTTTTTTTTTACTGTATCAGAAGTTGCCTTCCTTTTTAATTAAAAATATATTCACCACCGACATTAATGGATATATTAATTATTCCAGAGGTAGACAGTAGAGTATCTGTCAGCACCACCCAATCTACCCTGTTCCCTTGACATCTAATAGACTCTCAATCTTTCCTGTTCTTTTTTTTTTTAAATATTCCAAATTAATAAACACCACATTGTAAATCAAAGCTACAGTTTCCAGTATCACCATTTAAACATAGTTTGAGCTTTATACAGAGTTTCATGTCTAGAAATCCCCTGTCAAATTGTATGTTTCAGTGAATCCCCAAGTGAGCAAAAGCTGTCAGAACTTCTATAAAATTAATCATGCAAAGTTTAATAGGATTTGCTTCCACAAATTTGCTTACTATTTATGAGCAGTTGTATGCAGATTCAACATAAGTAAACAGTGAATATGGCAGGCACAGAAGTTTGGATACCCTTCCAATTAGTACATTGTTGCTATCCCTTTGGCAGAAGTATTTATTTATTTGTTTGTCTGTCTGTCTGTCTGTTTGTCTGTCTGTCTGTCCAACATGCACAAGGTAGCAAGTATAAGTATGAACATAAACATAGGAAGTAAATACAGATAATTTGGGACAGTAAGACATGGACGGTAGGCATGCTGGTGTGCTTATGCACGCCCCCTTTACGGACTCTTAGGAATGGGGTGAGTAGACAGTTTAAGACTGAAACTGTGAGGGTTTGAGGATGTAACAATGGAGTCAGGTAGAGCATTCCAGGCATTGACCACTCTGTTGCTGAAGTCATATTTTCTGCAATCGAGTTTGGGACGGTTTACTGAGTTTGTATTTATTGTTTGCCTGAGTATTATTGAGGTTGAAGCTGAAGTAGTCGTTGACAGGTAGGATGTTGACAGGTAGGACGTTGTGTACCAGAGGTGGGTTTCAGCAGGTTCTGACCAGTTCTGGAGAACTGGTAGTTGAAATTTTGAATAGTTCAGAGAACTGGTAAATACCACCTCTGACTGGCCCCGCCCCCATCTATTTTCTGTCTCCTGAGTACCAGCTGATCGGGAAGAAATGGGGATTTTGCACTAACTTTCCCCTGCAGTGGGGTGGGAATGGAGATTTTACAGTATCCTTCCACTGCCATGCCCACCAAGCCATGCCATACCACGCCCACCAAGCCATGCCACGCCCACCAAGCCACACCCACAGAACCAGTAATAATTTTTTTTTGAAATCCACCACTTTTGTGTACTATGCTTAAGTGTTTATAAATAGTGTTTATATACTGAATAACAAGAAAAGATTGGATGAGTAGGATAAGCTACCCATGCAGATAAGTATTTGTATGAAGGTTAAAATCTTAAATTCATTTGTCCCATTCCTTCATTGTAATGGACTGCTTGTCACTCTTTTCTCAGGCTGGTGCTATCTGCACAACTTTTATATAATTGTCTTGTCTGTTCTGGGCTGTTCACTTTCCACCTTGCTAGTTCCAGCTCTCCCCTATGACAAGGTTTGATATAAGCAGCGGTGGGATACAGCCGATTCTCACTATTTTGGGAAAACCGGTTGTTAACTTTCTGAGCAGTTTGGTGAACTGGTTGTTGGAAGAAATCATTAGGGCAGAGAACTGGTTGTTAAATTATTTGATCCCACCACTGGATATAAGGGTTTGATGGAAGAGTGATAAGGATTCCAATAACTGTAACGTAGGTAAATCCACAGCTATAGATTCCATGGTATCCAAGAAAAGACAAACCCCTATGCCATTATACTAGTAATAAGGTGAGAAGAATGCAAAGTCACTGCTGTAATGTACACAGATACATTTTGCTTTTAAAAGAAAAACTTCACCTGCTGTCACATTCTTGTCACATTCTTACTTTCATCTTAATAAGCTTACTAATGACAACTCTGGGATTCTTCCTTGAAAAAAGATTTACTTTTGGTTCATGCAGCTGCCAGCAGCCTAACATTTTCCTTTCAACATATTCTTTTCACTTTGTGCTTGGTTTATTTTTACCACTAACTGCTTCAGTTTTGTGCTGTGGATTCCATAGAATTGCTCTTGAAGGAATATATTTGGAAACAACAATAGAAAATATCTTCTTGCTGCCTCCCCCTAAATAATGGCAGGATCACCTCTTTGCAAGATACACCCTTGTAGCAAGTTTTCTTCTTCCTTATTTCTTTAGAACTGATGTATAGAAAAGAAGCATCTGGCAGACTTTGTCCGGCTTTGGAGTGAGTAATATGCCTGATTAGAACTTGGAGGGCAAACTGAGAGAATATCAGGCATCTAAATTGCTGAGAAATTAGGAAACATTCCAGAAGGAAGCAATAGCAGAGGACTAATGCACTATTGCCATGAAAATTATATAGCTGTAACTATAGAATCATTATGAGCCGAGTTCAATTTGAAGAATATTTTATTTATTTAACATGATTCTTGATGGCTTACATTGAAATATGCAGCATTAACAAGGCCCTTATCAAATTAAAAAAGGAGCTATTGTATGTATCAGAGGCTTGCCTTTGAATTTTGATGTTTAGAATAATGTCACAAATGATAAAATGTGGTAGGACTAAGCCATTAAAAAGGTTTTACGTGCTTTTAAAACTGTGTGAAAAGCACTTTCAATATACAAATAACAACTACCGACAGAAGAGAATATGTATATGTATGTGTGCATGTAGGTCATGTTTAAATTGTGGGGCCCTTGGTGTTCTCTGAGCTTGGTTGTTTTCTTGCAGATCTTTGGTAACATCATCAGTGTGAGAAAAAAAAATGAGGTTTGCCTACTGTTTATATTTAAGTGGCTTGTCCCTGTCAGTTGGTAGAAATATTCTTGGCAATTCCTTAATTATATTGTTGTTTATTGTTTATTTGTACCTTGATTTGAATATTTTTCCTGCTTGATCATTGGTCTAGGATAAATTTTGGTTTTAACTGCTTATCTGGGTGTTGATTGCTGGCAAGAAGGTGCTTTGGTTTTGGGTGTGACCAACTAATTCACATATCTACAAGGTTGAGAAATGCTGATGGCAATTATGCAATCATTGCAACTATTCTTTCTTTATCAACATCTAAAATAGTTGCTCAGGATTTATTTGTTCATTTAAGGAACTTATATGGCCACTAATTTCATATAGCAATTTATTCTGCAGAAGAGATAAGAACATTGCTAATATAAGATAACAATGGTGAGAAAGAGCTGTTTGGTTTAACTTCTTTATGCTCCAATTACCTTTTGTGAGGCCTACATTGTGGGCAAAAAAATGTTCTTAGGAAGTAGTACCAAATTTTGTTAAGGTTTTTTTCACCTTTTGAGTATATATAAATTGCCTGTGACAATTTAGCATCTGATATGATCACATGCTAAATACATTACTATGTATTCTAGTAGAAAAAATATTCTGTCATTTTTACTTATTTAGGCTTATCACTACTTTACCTCCTGGGAATCCATTTCCTCATTATGTTATTAGGTAAAAGTTTAGTGATTCCATTCATTTTAGTCATGACTATAGAAAAGAATTTCTTGATAGACTGCCTCTTCCAACACACTGACACATTCAATTATCTTTTCTCCGTACTTCAATCAAATGTGTCTTTCTTTTACTAAAGCAAATGTATGCCCTTAGTTAAAAAGCTATTTCTGTCTTCATATGTATAATATTACTTCCAATCAGCTGAATGCTGAGCTAACCACTCATATGTCTTTGCTCTTTAAATATAAACATACTAGAGGATGAATAAAGTTGTGGCATATGTATGCATATATATTCCATTAAATGTAAAATATCAGTTATGAGTAGCATAACAAACTGTAAATCAAAGCGAAGTGATGATCAACATCATGTAACAACATCAAACAAAGCTTAAAATTAGTTTCATTAGTTTTGTTCCATATAGCTTTCATTTTTATAGATAAGCTGTTTTTGAGTCTTCTTTCATCATGTATAAATTAAACTATTGTACACAAAATGGCTGTTGATAAAATAGCTGAGAGACTACATTCTGCTCTTCTTTATTCCCTTTGCCCCTTATTCAGATAATTTTATAATTTTATTTAATTTCTATACTTTATGATATAGACTTTGAAGTGATAAAAGGACTTTGTCACCATTTTAGATTTGTTTAGTTTATTTCTATAGTTTTATGCCCATTCAAGTGTGCAAATATAAAATTTAGCAGAAAAGCAAAAAGAAAAAAAAAGAAAGAAATACAGAAAGAAAGTTACAGTTGATAAAACAACACGTAAAAAAACATTTGAATCCAGCATTAAGTACCTAGATTCATTTACAATATGGCATTTTATCAATAAATATAAATGCATATCAGAAAAACACTGATATGTTTAAAAAAACATTTTAATCAAAATAAGATTGATGTGTGGTTTATTTGATCAAGGAATATTGTACACCAGTCTTAAGAAGTGGATGATAGCTATGAGTTAATCAAAAGTTCTGGTAAAGGATTCCTGCATAGAATTAAGAAGCTATGAGAGTGGAATAAAATCCACTTTCTTGTAAGCTTTCAGAACAGAAAGATATACAATGATATCATGTAACATGATATCATGCCATCTCCATTGTTAAAGTATGTGTGTCAGTGGTGAAATCCAATTTTTTTTACTACCGGTTCTGTGGGCGTGTCTTGGTGGGTGTGGTGTGGCTTAGTGGGTTTGGCTTGGTGTGTCTGGCAGGGGAAGGATACTGCAAAATCTCCATTCCCACCCCATTCTGGGGCCAGCCAGAGGTAGTATTTGCCAATTCTCCAAACTGCTCAAAATTTCGACTACTGGTTCTCCAGAACCTGTCAGAACCTGCTGGATTGTGTGTGTGTGTGTGTGTGTGTGTGTGTGTAAATTTTTTAGTTAGTATATGTCAGATTTTTCCCCCAGTTAATGCATTACCGGGAGGCACCACATTATTGATTTTATCCTTATTAGATTCATCAGACATGAATAGCCAGATATTATTCTATGTGGTTCAAATTTTCTACTGGGAATTCAACTGACATGTTTCTATATATACAGGTATTGGCAGTCAGTCATTTACAGGAAGGGAAATATAAAAACTATTAGAACAGTATATACATTCTATCTTCCATTAAGCTCTCAAACCGAGGTTGAGAGACATGAATGACTATACAACATCTGAAAACACAATACCTAAACATCTACTATATCTTACATAATATAGAATCTCAAAATTAGTTCAAAATTTTGGAGCTCACTTTTAATCATCTGACATCCATTTATCCAGGAATACTGAGGAATAGTTTGAAATTCTTTAAGATATCTCTAAGAAATCAAATGTCTCTACTCAAGCAATAATTTTAAAAAAGTTGAATGGAGAGACATTTAAACATTATTTTCTTTTAAGTACATCAGCCCAATTGATAAAATATTATTCATTTTGTACCAGGAAGCAATGTGATTGAAAATGCCACTGGGGTATGAAGTTTCATTAAAAAAAAGCCTATTATGAATGAAACAATGTTTCCACATGAAAAAGAAGCAGTAATGTAGACGATTATAAGTCACACTCTGTTAGAGAAAGGATAGTTGAAGGTAGTTCCAGCACAGGTCTGAAAGCTGATCCTGGTGACTGACCCAGATTGGATCCTAAATCAACTTTATCCTCAGAATTGCAAGATCATTAGAAGTTATAAAACTGAGTAAACATAGCATAAAATTTGCAAATATTTGTCAACTGTGTCAGTTTATGAAACCAATATGAATCTCAATCTTGCATCACAGACAAAATCAATAATGGAAGATTTATTAGGAAAAAAATACCATTGGCTGCTATAATCTGTATTTTGTTACTTTTACAAAGGTTAATTAAAAAAAAAACTTTAATAATGTTTACTGAATAAATTAATCTCAGAAATTTTAATTTGATTAGTCCAATTATGTATTGTGGTATAACATATATACATTGTATAATTGTTTTCTGAAGAATTGTGTTCTATCTAGCAGGAAACAATGCCCAGATGATTTTATATCAGCAGATACTAACCAATAATAATTAAACTCTAAAAATATTAAATTCTTCAAGAAAGATGAAAGTGATTTAGTAAATAGTTACTACTAGTACTTGCTTGAGAATGTTTCAACTTTTTTTCCAGTAAATCATGTTCACACTAGGACATATGGATAGATTTGTTTTGTAGGTTTTATGCTAAAAATTCTCTAGTGTTTCTTATGCAGTTTAACGTGATACAACTCTATGCTAAATCAATATTAGTCAGAAACATAAAATGCAAGATGCTGTCAGTCAAACTTGTTCCAGCATATTTTACAATAAAATTGTTTTTCTGACTTTAGACCTATTGGACAAGCAGCAAGTCAAAATTGTCTTTCCATGTATAATAAACAAAATCTTCCTGGTTATTTTCTCTTCCTTTAGCTGCACTTTACAAACTAATTTTTAAAAAATCAGGGACATTTTGGGGTACAAAAGAGTTGACATTTACTTGATGACACTTAATCAAAGAATCAAATGTTTGTATTATTTATCTGCCTTTCTGAAAGTAAAACTAAAAATTAAGAGCTAATTTTGAATTAGATAAGACTGGCATTTTTCCTAAGGTTATTGTGAAAGCCACAATCCATAACTGTATTAATCAAATTAAAATTTTTGAGATTATTTTATTCAGTATACACTGTTTAAGTTTTTTTAATTTTATTTTTTTATAAATAGATAATTATTTTATATCATTTTGCCTATTAAATATCGATATGACAAGTGACAGTTGAAGATTTCATTCTGCAGTTGTTTAGACAATATGTTTTAATGTTTTCTGTAACTGTTTAGAATATGTCTTAATATTTTATTTGAGTGGCAGAGGACATATTATTGCACCAAATGTTGGAAACTGATCATTTCATACATTATGATCAAAAGTGCAATTCACTTGTGAGTAAACTTACTAGGAATAATGGATACTTTTGATTATAGTTAAACTTTAAGAATGTTTGAGGAGTGCTTAATTATATTCCTTTAATTACAAAATTTAAAAAAAATTAGCATCCTTCACATGTCTAAGCTTTCCAAATTTAAAAATGGAAATTTGCATTATAAATATATTTTAGGATTAATTGGCATGGTTCAGAATTACGAAAACAATCACAAGTAAAGAGCAAGTGTTTTGTGTTTATTTTTCTTGCCTAATAAAATCAAATTTCAAGGTAAACAATTTCTTGGGAACCAGAAAATGGCAGGGTCCTAAAAAATGGTGCTCTGAAGGTGGGGCTTATTTTCCCTCCAAGCCAACAAGCAACTGTTTTTGCTATCAAAGCTGGTTCTTTGGCAGCGTGATCCCCAGATTTGAGTAACTAGGAGTAACTAGGAATGACCTACGATAACCTTTGGAGAACCATAGCCTTGACTGGGGAGAGAAATCTGAATGGTTCCAATTCTCGGAAAGAGAATTGGAGTGGTTGGGTCTCCATCTTTTTTTGCAGTTGCTTCTATTTTTAGGTGTGCCTTCTGTTTCTAATATCACTTTTAAAAGTCTAATTTTTAATAGCCTGGATGAATGCTGACTTGCTCTGTGCCTCTTGCCTTGCTTATGAACGTAAACTGTTATTGTTTTATTTTAGTGGTTTAAAATTCTTTCTCTTTAGTCACAAGGAAGCCGGAGGTGTGAGGCTGCTTTTTCTTTCTTTTTCTTTTTTTTTGTAGTGAAAGTGACTCAGTCTAATCTATGGTAGATTGTTACTTTTAAGGTTTTGCATTTTATCAGTTTTCCTAAAATACCTCTTTGCTCTGTCTATTTTTTTTTCTTTTCCATCCACTCTGTTGTGAATTTTTTTAGCTCAGCTTCATTGTGTTTCCTCTGTTATGGTGTATCCATTTTCTTTGTCATTGAAAGGAAGTGTTTACCCTTTTCTGTGAAAACTAAATAAAGAAACAATAAATTTGAATATATACTATATATATTTTATAGATAATAGATAGATAGATAGATAGATAGATAGATAGATAGATAGATAGATAGATAAAGAGATAGAAAAGAGAGGTGGGAGTCAGATGGTTTTAATGTTATAGTTCTTGGAAACTTTTGAAAAAATACTTTTGCCAACTAACTTTTTAAAATGAAAAAAATGAGTAAAATGTTTATGGATTTGTAACAATTCCATTGTTGTATAATGTCATTGCGCTTCTGAAATTATAAGGTGATAACCTTTGGAGATACCCTTTCAAGAAATTACCATCTTGTGATTTGTCTGATTATTAGTGACTACATACAGTTTTTTGTTCAGCTAATTTATTTTTATGCTTCTTTTCAGTGGGAAGAAATAAGTGGTGTTGATGAAAACTATACTCCAATCAGAACTTACCAGGTCTGCAACGTCATGGACCACAGTCAAAATAATTGGTTAAGGACAAATTGGATACCACGCAATTCAGCTCAGAAAATCTATGTGGAACTCAAATTTACTCTGAGGGATTGTAACAGTATCCCATTGGTTTTGGGAACCTGTAAGGAAACTTTTAATTTGTATTATATGGAATCTGATGATGACCATTCTGTCAAGTTCAGAGAACACCAGTTTACAAAGATTGATACCATTGCTGCCGATGAGAGCTTCACTCAGATGGATCTTGGGGATCGGATTCTTAAACTCAATACAGAAGTTCGTGAAGTGGGACCTGTGAGCAGGAAAGGATTTTATTTGGCTTTTCAAGATGTGGGTGCATGTGTGGCCTTAGTATCAGTACGAGTGTACTTCAAAAAATGCCCTTTTACTATAAAGAACCTGGCCATGTTTCCAGATACAGTACCTATGGATTCCCAGTCACTGGTGGAAGTGCAAGGCTCTTGTGTTAATCATTCCAAAGAGGAAGACCCACCCAAGATGTACTGCAGTACTGAAGGAGAATGGCTAGTACCCATAGGGAAGTGCTTATGTAATGCTGGCTATGAAGAAAGAGGCTACGCCTGCCAAGGTAATGGTAACATGACAACTGAAAGTTTTTTTTCAACAGGAACGCTACCACTTCAGGCAGTAAGGGAAGCAATGGTCCACAAGTAGGCTGGACCCTCATGAGCAAGATCTTTCTTTGTAGTACGCCCAAACTATTATATAACCTTTAAAAAGATAGCATATATTTGAGTAACGAAGAGATAGATTGGGTGCCACTGCAAAAGCAGTTTGAAGCAGTCTATATTTTGGGGGCTTTAATTTGAACCCTGAACTGATCCTAAGGCACTAATTTTTTTCTGTGAGTGTTACTTGAGCTCATTGGTTTTAAAAGCAGATGAAAGGACAAACATATTCTGAATTGTTATACAAATTAGTTTAGCCAGTTGCTGTAGTATTTAAGGCACAAATCTAGAAACCAGTAGTCCAGAAGCTCTAGTCTCACCTAATGCACAAAGCTACTTCAGAGGTGGGTTTCAGAAGATTCTGACCAGTTCTGGAGAACTGGTAGCAGACATTTTGAGTAGTTTGGAGAACTGGTAAATACCACTTCTGACTGGCCCCACCCCATCTATTCTCTGCATCCCGACTCTCAGCTGATTGGGAGGAAATGAGAATTTTACAGTATCCTTCCTCTGCCATGCCCACCAAGCCACGCCCACCAAGCCACACCCACAAAACCGGTAGTAAAAAAATTTGAAACCCACCACTGCACTTGGTAACCTTTGATCATCCTTTCTTTCTCACAACTGTAGGAGTGAGGCAACAGTAAATCACTTTTGAAAAACTGTGCCAAGAAAACTGCAAGGACTTATCCAGTTAGTTGCCAGGAATCAAAAACCTATTCAAAGGCATGTATTAATAAATAAACAAATAAGTTTCAAGAGTTTGTGGGAAGTTTTTAAGAGAGGACCTGAGTTTTCTTGCACTTGTGTATATGGTTAAAGGGTAGATATCTTGTCTTTATATCATACCTCCAGCAGTCTGAAGTTTCCTGTATTTTCCAAGAGAAAACATCACAAAAATTCCTTCCATTGAGTTTTTTCACTAGTGGAATCCTGTTTTTGAGACATTACTGGAGAAAGCCAGTAATTTTGGAGAAACTTAAAGAATGCTTTTATCCAATGTGTATATTCACATATCCAATTTTTATGTTTATGTGTTTATCATTTATTAAGAACATTTACCGTATATTCCGGCGTATAAGACGACTGGGCGTATAAGACGACCCCCAACTTTTCCAGTTAAAATAAAGAGT
>JANHFM010004609.1:67679-83792 GCA_032468115.1 Grayia smithii | reverse complement strand
CAGAGCTGGCTGGGGAATTCTGGGAGTTGAAGTCCACACATCTTCCAGTGGCCAAGGTTGAGAAACACTGCTCTAACAGTTCGGAAGATCGGGCGATCCTCTCAACAGCCCGACCGACCGGATCAAAACTCTCAGAAGGAACTGGGGTATCGAAGTGCGGCTTAGCTTCAGGGGTGCCTAAGTTTGCCTGAGGTCTCAAAGTTGAGACAAGAAGTTCTCATTTGCCATTGCTTCCTCGCCATTTCTTTGACCTTAGTATGCCAGGAGGATGGCAAAATCCCAATGTCTCCAGTAATTGTTTTGGGAAAAGAGTTTCCGAGGCAGGTAAAGGCAAGTTAGGTTGCCTTTAACGATGGAGAAGGTAAGCTATCCTCTCTTCTAGAGGGAGAAGGTAGCCAGCAGGGCTACCTATGGATACACTGATTTTACTGATGCATTTAACATTGTAGTAGTTTCAAAATCAGAGAAATCTTGTGGAGTACGGTCATTTCCTTAGGCTCCAAGACCACAAAACCCGTTTCCACATTAGTTAGTTAGTGTAATAGGAACCACACACAATCTTTTTGAAAAAGAAACAGATACGGATAAGGTTATAAACCTCCCCTTGCTGAAATCACTCTTAGGCCTGTTGTGTAGGTACGGTGGAAGGTTAGAACCAGTAGTGTCCTTTGAAATATAAAGAACGTAACCAGATGCAACAAGATATCTCCCTTGGAATATGCAGTGTATTTCCTCTGCATTCCCATGAAGGTAAGTAGGGAAAAGAGGTGGTAAAGGATTAACCTAGATTTGGCCTGGTCGAGAAGAAAGTCCTGGAGGTGTGTGAAGTGCCTGAAGGAAGAAATCCTTGCAATAGATCTGAGGGCTCAAGTTCATTCCCCCCTCCCCCACTAAGTAAAAATTGTGTGCCAGGCTCAAGAGGGAGAAAAAAGGAAAAAAAGGAAAACTCCCCAAATGACCGAGACCCGTGTTCATAAATTTCCTGACAGCTAGCTAAATTTTAAAATAAGATTTTACCTACCTAATATTTGGCTAGTATATATCCCGTCTAAATAATATTGCATAAGAACTTCGAACTGCAAATCCATTCTATTAAGCTTCCCTTTCCCAGGACGTCTAGAGCCGAACAGGGCAAGGAAGCAGACAAAGGAACAGCCCGATTCCTCACAGTATTATTCGGGCATAAGATTGAAGGAAACTAGTTCTGGATTGCACGGGAAAAAGATTGCAGCCTCATTGCCTCCAAATCGTATATTTAATCACATTGAGCATAGGACAGGCAAATATAAATGGTGGCACATTGCTGCTAAGTAAAAATACCGAGGATCTAAACGCCCACAGAAATTATTTGATTACTCTTCCTTGAAATCAAATCGCCTCAGTACTTTTAGCTACATTTGGAATAGAAACGTCAAATTTAATGATGGGCAGGACTGGTTTGAATTCTATCTACTGAAATTTGCTTTTAACATGTATGAATTTGTATATAGATCATCAGAGGGCCAATGTGAAAATCTAGTGGAAAAAGCAAGCAGAAGAACCACAATCATGTATTTAATGATTGTTTCCTTATTCTCAAGAAATTTACAAATGTGAGGACTTAACTTTTAAGCGACCGCACAATTATAGGTGCTGGATTTCCTAAAACTTGCAAGATCCGTATCAAAAGCCAACTGCTGAATATATAAATGAATATATATCTTCATGGCTGATATATTGCCACAGAAATGGTCGGCGACGCTGTAAATCACGGGCGGGATATTATTGAACATGAAAGTAGGAGAACTCTACTCGTCCTACATCCAAAGTCCGGCACGGGGGTTTTCCAGGGAAGTGAGGGTCGTTTTTCTAGGCAGCTGCTTTCAGCCATTCTTTCCGCTGGATCGGCAAACCAAAGCCGGGGACTTGACGGGCACTTGGCGGCTTTGAATGAGCAGAGGTGAATGGCATTCCCCTCCCCCCAGCTTCAGGATTCCGGGTCTTTTCTTAAAGCAACCTCCACAAACCCTGGACCCCTGTTCATTACTTTCCTTCGTTTTCCTCCTGCTTAAGAGAGTTCGGCCCACTCGGAAACAGAGTAGAACTTCCTCTGTTCTCTTCCACAGTTCCTCTCCCCTCCCTCTCCTTTCCTCCCCCTGCAGGTCCATCCGCAGTCCACCACGGTCAGGGGGCTGATTAGCCACCGCCGTCTTCTTCGCCACCCTTACAGCAAGTGCTTTGAGTGCAGGAAGTGGCTGGGTTTATCTGAGTCGCCTTGTTCCGCAATTCTCTAAAACGTTTTGTCCCCCGTTGCGGAAAAGGGAGTTTTTAAAAGATGTTTTAGAATTTAGAGGAAGGGACTGCTATGGTTGCGACTATAACATTGGCCCAAGGTCGCTCAGCTGGCTTTGTACCTAAACTGGGACTACACGCGAGGGTCTCCCGGTTTTTAACCTGATGCCTTAACCAGTACATCAAACTGGCACTCTCCACTTGCATGTTTAAAATACATTAGAAATCTCGAATAAAAGTCACCTTTTTCTTATATTTCTCTTATCCCTTCTGTAAGCAGAATAAAACAGCTCCAAAATAGAAGAAATGATACCTAACCCCTCTTAATGAAAAAAAACCTTGACACTAGCACTCTAATTTCCATTGTGTTGCTATGAGACCACATGTGCATGTGTGTGTGTGTGTGTGTGTGTGTGTGTGTGTGTGTGTGTGTATGTCCCCAGATACATGCTGCAGCTCCTTGCATTTATGGGCAACAGTGACTATAAAACCCATCAAATTCCTGTCTTGTTACAGTGCACAGTACAAATGCAATCCATTCAGAGTATTGGCAATATTAATCTTGTTTCATTGCAAATCCCACTGAGTTGAATGGCATTTACTCCCAACTAATGTTCATTGAGGGAACATAGCAATTCTATAATAAAGATCACCTCTTCTTCCAATTTTATAAATTTAAAAAGGTGGAGTAAATAAAATCCTCAATCTTTCTACTCATAAGTCACCTGCATTGAAAAATAATTAGGTCTTATTCCCAGACAAATGGACCTACCAATGTAGTAGCCTAAATGACCCAAATCATCTGAGCTTTTTGCCTTCTTAAAATATGCTTCAGATTCTTTAAGTCAGAGAACCATAGCAACCAGTGCTATAAGAGCCAGGTCCCCCTTTGTAATTTGTGGCATCTTTCCTAAGAAAAAGGGGGAAAGGGAAAATGCTGCTTAATATTAACCAGTTGATTAAATAAAAATAGGTCTCACTTCCTATATGGAGTAGGAAACAATTTACACTGTCTTTTACATTGGAGTGGGAGAGTTCAAGGTGGATTTCTGAGTAAGACTTTGTGGATGTGGACACTGCTATAATTTTGGTGCCATTTTCATTAGTCATTTAGAGCATTATTTCTCAACCTCCACAACTTTAAGATATGTGGACTTCACAACTCTGCATCCACAGCCAACAACCCGAATTCTCCAAATACTGATCTGGAGCATATTATAACATTAACCAGGCACTGTGGTGCTGAAAGAAAGCCCGCCCTTATCAGCATGAAAGGCTGGGAAGGATCTCAGATCATTGTACCAGATAGGGTTAATTTTGAATAGTCCAGGATTTTACCACAAATCATGCTGCCTACCCTCAATTCAGATCACACTCTGTGAGAAGGCACAGCTTTTCTTGTGGCGAATTAACACCAAACTTCTCCTTAAGGAAATTATGAAAAACATAAATCATAATGTATGGCAGCGTGTGTAAACTCTTGTGCATTTCCTTTTCAACATCAGAAGGAGAAAAAACTTTTGGTGACTGTAGACATTAGTAATTGTGCTGATTTCCAGGCACTTTAACCTGAAGGAGAGCTTTCTACAGTACTCTTTGCTTTAGGTTTCCCATTAGAGTTATAACGTATACATTCATTCAAACAAAATAAATACAAATAAGTACATTTTCCAGTAATTGCTCCAAGTATCCCTTACTACACAGAAAACTCAAAATCCAGAAATATAAAAATCTGTTTGTTCACTAGGTAGTCCAGGAGCAACTTTCTCTTAATTCTCCCACTAGGAGATTCAAACAAAAAAAAATTTATGGTAAATTCTGGAATGAGCAGCTGCTAACTTAATAAAGTTGGTTTTGCCACTCTTAAGCAAGAAATACACTATTTAAATTTTAAAATGCAAAAGATGTGGGACAGATTACATCAGGGCTTCTCAGTGGAGAGTTGTGGACTTTTTCCCTCTGCTCTCTGTGTTTTCAGGATGCTAAAGTTTTCCCTTTGTTATCTGCCACAACTCCAACAATTCCTGTTCTGTTTTGCTACTTGGAAAAACGCCTGGGCTTCTCCTGGTCAGTCAAACTGAGCCTTTCCTTGCGGGAACTTGATCTATCACGAAACAGGTGGTTGCTACAGCTGTAGCTCTAGACTAAACTACAAAAAAACCCATTCCAGTTGAACTTCATGGGCCTTTCTTCCAAAGCAACTTTTATCAGCCAAAGGTTTTATGAATACAAATGAATATGAATAAATATGAATAAATTATGAATAAATCAGTGGTGAAATCCAAATATTTTTACTACTGGTTCTGTGGGCATGGCTTGGTGAGTGTGGTGGGCTTGGTGGGCGTGGTTTAGTGAGCGTGGCAGGGGAAGGATACTGCAAAATCTCCATTCCCACCCCATTCCAGGGGAAGGATACTACAAAATCTCCATTCCCACCCCACTCCAGAAGAAGGATATTGCAAAATCTCCATTCCCACCCCATTTTGGAGTGAGGTAGTATTTGCTGGTTCTCCAAACTACTAAAAATTTCTGCTACCGGTTCTTTGAACTGCTCAGAATTTCCGTTACTGGTTCTCCAGAACCTGTCAGAACCTGCTGGATTTCACCCCTGGTCTATGTATATGTATAGATGTGTGTGGTATATATATTATATGTGGGTGCATGTGTGTATTTGTAAGAGGAAAAGGGAGTAAGTGATCAACAAAAAATATAGCCAGAGAGAGAAGAAAATGAGGCAAAGAAATTCAGATTCTTTAAAGTTACAGCAATTTATTTCCATTGGTCTTCATTCTGCGATGTTGGACCTATTTATCCTATTGCTATAATATTTGCTCTTTTCCACCTCTCAGCACATTTATTCTGTATGCAGGGAATAATTGCTTACCCTTAGGGTATAATCCCATTAGCTACTTGTAGTTTGATGAAGTAATTATGGTAATCCCTGTTGCTTGTGCTTTAGCTTTTATGAGACCACATGCAGATCATTCCGTGTGACCTAAAAAGCCTATTTAAACAGTGTACTAACCTTGGAACAGATTACATTTAACTAACATCATTATGAAGTCTTAAAGCTCATTTACCTGGTTACTGATAAACAATTACAAAGTATTTACATTTCTTTAATTACGTTTCACCAAAAATTGCTTATTTCAATGAAGCATGTGGTTTTAATTTATTATCATCAGTAAAGTAAAACTCAGCACACTTTTCTGAGTTCCCCTTCAGGCTTTCTGGTTAGTATTAAATGGTTAAGCCACTTAACCAGAAATAAGAATAATGTTAGTATTTTGGTTGCATTTTTGGGATTTATCATGCATAAATGTTTTTGTATTTGTAGGCATTTATATAAAGAAAATTATGGCATATATGGGTCTTTTCAAACATAATTCCAGACCTTAATTTAGCATTATACATATGAATTTTAAAAACCCTTTAATTTCCTTTCCGACTTTTTGCATGCCTTCAAAATATTAGGGCTTTCATTTTTAAACTAGCCAGAATTTTTTATTAAGTCCAAATGTAGAATGAAGTCTGATTAGGTCAAACAGAACTGGTCAACAAACTAGATATAAATGCCTTATAAGACTGTCTTATTTCATAATCATAAATTAAGATGTCAGTCTTAATTTTGATTTAATATTAATTAAAAATGAAAGCGGGGTAGGATTTTTATTTTTTTTTGCCTCCTGCCAAACAAAGCAAAGAGGAAGAGAAGATGCAAGTTTGATTTTCCTGTGTGATTTTTTTGCTCCTGGCAGAAGCAGCTAAACATTGTTTACCATAATTGATGATTCTGACTTGTCAACCAGAGTCAGAAATTACAATGTTTAGTTTCTATGGTAAAACAAGCCATGAATTTCCGGTTTTATATCATAGAAACCAAATCCCAAGAAAAACAATCTGTAGTTTATTTCTATTAGTCCTAGTCCTAGTCCTAGTCCTAGTCCTAGTCCTACTCCTAGTCCTAGTCCTAGTCCCAGTCCCAGTCCCAGTCCCAGTCCCAGTCCCAGTCCCAGTCCCAGTCCCAGTCCATTTAGCTGCTTATGCTAAAAGCAGTTTGTTCCTGGAATGTCACAGCACCAGAACTGATTCACCTAGGAGCTAGAAAATAAAGCATACTGTAATCCATATGTAATATGATTACATATGAAAATTTGTATTTTCACATTTTTTTCTACAGTTGATATAAGGTAATTGATACAAGGTAAATTAATCCTAAAATTAATATAAGTAAATTAATTCTATAAAATTATATAAGGTAAATTATATAAAATAAATTAATCCTAAAAATACTTTCAATTTGATATTAATCTTGATTGTGGTAGGAGACAGTGAAGAGAGTTTATTCTTTAACAGGCTGACCATTTTAGTTACATAATGCTGCTACCTATAATCTGTCGTGGAGTTTTAAAAAATTCAAACATGTAATCCATTTATTGTAAACCACACAACTTCAAAAAATGAGCATATAGCTTAGTGTCTATGTTTCTACAGGTCAACATAAAAGAAATCAGACGTAGCAAAAATGGAAAACGGTAGATTAAATGGGGACTAAATTAGCATTTTATCTGTGCACTATGTAGATCCTTTTCTAATATTGGTCAGCTGCAACACAGATTAGTTTAGAAATAGAATAAAGCTGCCCAAGGAAATTCCAGATTATAAGAGTTTGAATTATTTTTTGAGGTCATATATAGTAAATCTAGTGGTGTCAGAAATACAAAGCATTTTGTCAGATGTTTGTCCTCCCACGGATGGGAGGAAACTATGTTTAGTATTCGTGGTTTTGATTTCTTAATGTTAAAAGGAAAGATGTCACACTGAATAACATGGAATACACCTGTAGAACAGATAGTGGAATGTAAAAGTGAGGAAAACACCATTTTGAAAACTGTGGCAAGCTTAAAGAAAATGTTTCCCAAAATTAGACATGTAAATAGATGACAATACTAGCATATTGTCTTGGTCTTTAAAATTTTGTTTCTGGATACAAATATGTATGTATCCACATATTCACACTCTCTGTTCCTATTCTTCTAAGTTATCTTGTTGTTTACCATTTGTTCATTAATAACATAGGAACAAATGATTTATTCTGAGTGAAAGACAACACAGTATTTTCCTGAAAAGTATTGCATCAATAATATGGTGGGGTACAGTTCTGTTGCTATAAAATTTAAATTGGGAATACTGTTTTGAGTAATATTGGCCTATTTATGTAATGGAATGTGAGAATGATTTTGGAATAGGACCAGAGGAGATACTGCTGCCTAGGAAAGATTCAGATAAAAGGGGGATCAGCCTGCAACTGGCAGAGAAAGAAACCACCATAACTAATGAGGAAATAAAAAAATGTAGCAGAAGATTCATACTTTCAGACTTACAAGTGATTGATGTCAGCCTCCCAAGTAGACCAGACAGGAACACAACAAGATGAACTAATTCTACTTTATCACAAGGCAACATTGACAGAATTAGTCTGAAAGTACAAATTTCCTGCCGCCTCTTTTAGAATTCCTTCTAAGTTTCTTTCCCTGTTTCTCCTTTCCTTTTTATCTGATTGTTCTGTAGGCAGCATTTCTTCTACTTCCACTCTACTTCAACCCACTGCTCCTCCATCTTCCAAAGTCATTGTCAGATTCTGTTAACAATTCAGTTCAGGATTCAGACTAAGTTACAGTGCAAGAAGCTTAGTCATGTGAATTTAAATCCGACTAATTTTGGTAGGAATCCTAAATAATATTAATTGTGCTGAAAAAGCTTCCTCATGTATTTTCAGTATTTATGCTGAAAGAATGCAGTTTGAACATTTGACTTCTGGATAATATATTTAATTTTTCCTAGTATTAATTTGAAAATAGAGTGTGTTAAGAACACTTTTTTTGCATTTTTTAAGACAACAATCCAGAGAATACTTTTGACAAAGCATGTTGTTTTTATGGACACCGAAAGGTTTCTTTGTTCTTCTATTTATTTATTATTAATAACCTGTGTTAAAATTAGAATTTACTTTTATTTTATTATTTATTTGACTGATATATTGTATCCTCAGATAAATTAAACTAAATTCCCTCAACTTAGATGCCCTCCAAATGTGTTCACATTTGGTAGATCAATTACACGATAAGGTATAGCCTAATGATCTCAGTAAATATCATAAATAAGGTTAGCTGTATCTTTGGTCCACATTATTTGTTTACAGTAGTAAAATTTACAGTATTTTTTTTCTGATAGGATTGCCATGTATAGTATCTTTTAATGGTTTTCTACTTAGTGACTCATTCATGCACACCTGACAAACATTCTTTTTACATCTTAATACCAAAAACATAGCAGAGACTGGTTTCTATGAATCTGTGTATGACTCATTATTATTTGAATGATCTACCATATAATTTTCAAGTAATCCTCACACTGTGGCCATTCAGGAGTGGCTGTCCTTACTCATCTTCTTGTAGAAGCCTTTTCATAGAAGTATGATCAATGTTTAAACTATAGAACAAAAGGATAATCTCTGATTCACCATCAGAGTTGCAAACACTTGGAAGACCTCACCTCCCACTCCCGCCCCTGCCCCCGCCCCTAAGTATAAGAACATAATGCCCAAAGCTAATAGTTTAATTCCTGAAGCAGAAATTTCTATTAGGAAATAGCTAATTTGCTGCTCCTTTTCTGACATTCCAAGCATAATGATGACTTTCTCACTCTGCCTAATGGCAGGAGCAGAGATATCATTACAGAGATAACTTTTTGATTTTAAATCTACTACATTTAAATCTATTGTGAGTCAGTTTCCTATAATTTAAATGAGGTAGTTTCAGCTAAAAATGTTGTTGTTGTTGTTGTTCATTGCAGTCTGCCAGGTGTTATTAATGGATTTGGCCTTTTTGTTCACCTATTGAGTCTTTCCCAAGAACCTGGGATAGGCAGATGTGTTACTTTACATATTATAGTAGCTATAGTGGTGGGTTTTGGTGTTCTGAGCACATCAAGTACTCATATAAAGTACCCTTAGGGATACAATACCTTTAAAAACAAAGTCTGTTAAAATACTTGTATAGCCTAAAATAAATTGGTTTAAGTACTAACCTTGGTAGCCTCAATCCTGAATATGAATTTTGAATGGCAGTTCAACAGTCCTTACTAACACTTGAAATCAGAACATAATTAACTGTTGTTTCAGCATGACTACATAAATGCCTCAGGATGCTCTATTTTGTGTTTTGGTTGAAGAAACACACTAATGATTTTAAATGAACCTAAATCATTTCAAGTTAAGCCTTAGCTATTTAAATTGCACAGATTCTGCACAAAGCTCTGGATTATGAACAATGGAGTAACTGTCTTTGAAATGACAGTGAATTAATAAATATTAAAATGTTTAAGCTAGTTTAGCATCACATACTAATAATGAGTGTCTGTTGATTGAATAAAATAATTAAGAAAAATTATGTAGGCATTTTAAAGAGTTGAGAGATTTGTCATTTTTTATCCTGTAAGTAGAAGTAACTGAAGTATGAAATATATCTGTACCTGTATTATGTTTTTCTATGGCATTTATCACCTTTGTGCTATTATTGTTGTGGGATATGTCATATACAGCTATACTAGATACATTAACTGTTTTAGTAGGAAAAAGGAAGCGCAATAGTCAGAATATTTGAATGGTCATTAGGAAGTCATTAGGATCATAAGGTTGAAAGGGACTTTGGTGGTCCTCTAATTCAATTCCCTATCTAGTGCAGGAATGTTTAGGCCATCCAAAGAGATGGGTGTCCAACCTTTGTTTGAAAATAACCATTGATGGAGCACTTCAACTCCAGGAAGTGGCTGTCTTGGTCGCCTCTTATTTTGAGTTTGGATCTTACTCTGTAAAATTTTATAAAGCTTCCACCCATTGGATTATGTCCTACCGTCAGGTACTATGGATATGATAGCGTTAGCAATAATATGAATAGTTTTTAACAAGTGTATGGTAGCTTCTAATAATTACCGTGTTCTTTCTTACCTTTTCCAAAAATTTTCCAAATATTAATGTAAGTTGATTGGACTGTAGTTTCCTGGGTCTAATTTCTTCCCCTTTTAAGGATTGTAACAGTGTTAGTTTGTCTCCAATCTTCACCATGATGTCCCATCACCATCCTTTCAACTTTTCTAACTAGTGGACCAAACATTTCCTCAACTCTTCTCTTGTCCAGTATATGACCAAAGATCCTATTTAGAAGTTATTTTTGGCATTCATTGTAAACTTTAGCACTAGAGTCCTCCATTTTTTCTGGCTTTACGGATTGATGGGGGAGAGGAAAGAAATGGTTCTGCTTGAGCGGCCAGCAAGTATGTATGTGCATGCAGCTCCATTTGCGCTAGCAGTGTGCATGTGTACCTGCCGATCATGCAAATGGAGGCAGTGCATACTTTTCTGCTGCTTGTACAAGTGAGGATGCCTGTGTTTGTATGTGTGCGTTCTCTGGTTGTTTCCGCTGCCCAGTTGTAATCCCTTCAAGGGCCCATAGGTTGGAGAAACCTGATCTATGCCATAGCCCAGCGATGGCAAACCTTTTTCAGCTCCTGTGCCACCCAGCCCTGACTTGCATGCACAACTGCACCACTGCGCATGCGCAGAGCTGTTGCACGCACCCCCTGTGGCACATGCACGACCGCGTCACCTGTGCAAGCGCAGAGCTGTCGCATGCGTGCCCCCGCCGAATTGTGCGTGCAACCATGCCACTGTGCATGCGCAGAGCTGTCACGTGTGCACCCCCTGCGGCGTGCGCACAACCACGCCATCTGCACATGCGCACACTGCATGCTGGCGGTCTCGCACTCTTGCGCAACCATGTGCACAAGAGAGCCGAACTGTGTGTATGCGCAAAAGCAGGTAAGTTCGGCGACAGCTCGCGTGCAGGGAGAAACGGCGTACCATAGGTTCGCCAATATGGCCATAGCCTAATCCCATTCTTACATTTTTGGAATATTTCCTAATGAATGGTTTTTGATATAAGGTAATTCTTGACTTATGACCACAACTGAGCCCAAAAGTTCCATTGTTAAGTGAGTTTTTCCCTTTTTACAACCATTTCTTGATACAGTTGTTAAGTGTATCACTGCAGTTGTTAGATGAATCATGCAGTTATTAAGTGAATCTGATTTCTTCCATTGATGTTGCTTGTCAGAAGCTGGCTAGGAAGGTTACAAATGATGATCACATGACCCCAGGTCAGTGCAGCTGTTATAAGTACGTGCCAGATGCCAAGCACCTGGATTTTGATCACATAACCATTGGGATACTGCAGTGGTCATGTGTGAAAACCAGGCACTGAAGTCCTGGTTCTGCCAGCAGGCCTGGGGAACTCAGAGCAGGATGGAGCTCATTAAATGGCTTGTGTGATCTGCTGTCGCCGGGGCAGGGGGTGGGGATGATTTTATTTTATTATATTAATTTATTTGATTCTTTTTTATTAGTTTTATTGTTTTAAATGAGGTTTTTTATATTCTGTTAGCCTCCTTGAGTCGCCATGTGTGAATAGGCAGTGATATAAATTAAATAAATAAATCAGTAATAAGTACTTTTTTCAGTGCTGTTGTTACTGTGATTGGTGAATAGTTTTGAATAGAGGACTACCTATGTGCCACCCTTTTCTTTTTAAGACCTGTTTCTTTTCTGCTGTCAATTTACCAGGAATTTTTTAATGCAAGCACACTAGTCTCATTAGCTTTGTCTCATTTCTCTTCTCTGTTTGGTATTGTTTGTGTTTGGGCTTTAATTATCGGGGGGGGGGTGTTCTTTGTTTTTTTGCAAAAATCTCCCAACTCTCCTGAGTTATTTTTTCCTTCAGAATTTCCATCCATGGCATTCTTTCTGCTTTTCCTCCATGTTTATTGAAGTAAGTTGTCTGAAAATCTAGAACAATAATCTGACTAACTTCTGTTGTCTCTTTCTTAGGTGAATTATGCTGAGTTCTAAATTCATGGGGTCACTCTTTCCAAGGCTCCTACAATTTGTTCAATAATTTATCTCCTGCTAGTAGATACCTATTAGCTGATCGTCTAGTTCTTTCCTTTACTGTTTAGGTGATAATGTTGTCTACAAAGCACATCAAGAATCTGCTGGATCTCTCACTTGCCAGAATTTGATTTCCAGCATATGTTGGGATAGTTGAAATACTTTGTTAGAGTAATGTGTGTTTCCTGTACATAAATCTGATTTGTGAAAATTTCACCTATTTGATTGAATGGTCTGCATACACAATTGCAGCAGAATAATAATTGTTTATTTTTCCCTCAGTATTCAGCCAGGTGCTTTGGGTATATGAAGGTCATGAATTTCCCTAGAGGTACCATCATTATTTTTGTATAATACGACACACACACACACACACACACACCACTTTTATTGGCTCTGTTTCTTTTAAAAAAATTATATTCTTCTGGTATTATATTCTAATACATTCTCTTCCACCAGGCTTCAGTAATACTAATAAAGTCATATTTGCCATTCTCATACTGGGACTTCAAGTCCTCTCTGGTTTGTTCTGAACATTGATCATTCTCAGCATTCTGAGCATTCTTTGAGCATTGATGTACAGATATCTGACTTCTTTAGTACTACTTTTCTTACGTTTTCTTGCAGGATCTCCTGGTATATTCCTCAATATGCCTTATTGTTGTTCCCTTTCTTGTTGTATGATTTACAGGCTTCAAACTTATGCTTGGAGTACAGCCATGATATTGACATCTTCTCCTGCCTGATATAGTTTAAAAATTCTTGCAGACAAATTAATCAAGATGTTTTATAGCAGTATTAATTTCTGTGAACTGCAGCCCATCTCTTACCAGAGTTCTTTTTTCTAGATAGGAATCAGATCAGGGAATCCAAAGTTTTCTCAGTGATACCATTCCTTGAACCAGCCATTTACCTCCACAATTCCTTCCTTGGACAATGAAATTCAGTCAGAAGTGTGGATGAAAACACCACATGTATCTAAACACTTTTTCTTTTCTTCTTAGCTCCTCATAGTCTCTCAATATTCTTTTCAGGACCTTTTTGACTGTGTAATTTGTTCAGAAATGAAACAAGAAAGGGATAGTGATCAGTAGATTTGATTAGTTGGATCAACTTCACTCTTCGTGTTCACTCATGTTCCACGCTTTTAGGAATCAATAGACCTTCCTTGATAACATGTTTGGTTTGCTGATTGCTGACTTCCGTTCCTCTAAGCAGTGAATTGCTTATCACCAGTTGTCCTCTTGGGAAGGCCATTGGATCATTCACTTCGTGAAAGACTGGGTTTCTCTCCTTTCCATCTCCAGAAAACTGGGTGAAAACCCATCTTTGTTTATGAGTTACCCTCAAGGTTGAAAAGTCTGAAGTTGAAATAAGGTGTGGTGGGAGATGAAGCAGCAGACAAGTTAGTCATAAAGATATAGGAGGCAAAACAACAGAAAATGGATTTGTAACACATTGCAGTTGTTAGTTGATACCCTGCATAACCATCCTGTCTTCTCTTCTTCCCACCTTGCCTCATCTGAGTTTAAAGCCTATATCAGTCAAGCCACTTTTGGCATCTGATGAACTGAGCTGTAGTTCATGAATGTTTATGCCTATAAAATTTGTTTGTCAGAAAAGATGCTACCACATTCCTCTTCATTTTTAGTAAAATTACAAGTTTCAAGTTGAGGGACAAGGGGCTTAGCAATGCTAGCTTCAAAAAAAATGGATAAGGATTTTAAGATTCTTAATTCTTCCTTAATATGGATTAAAATCCAACCTAGAGAAAAGTTTAATTAAGGTATTGCTTTCACAGGCTGTTCTAGTTCATGTGCAAAATAACAGAAATATCTTAAATCTGCTTAACAGGAATATTCCTCAGAGCCAAAGCAGAGATGCAGTTCTCTGAGTTGTATAATTAATGGAGGTCATGTTTTTGTCAGGAAAGGAAGAAGAACATTTGAAAAATGTTATGAGTTCTGGCTTTGGTGGGGAAAAAAAGTATAGATCATTTCTAAATTAATTGGAGATGAGTGATAAAGAGCTCATCTATCTCCATTAGGAAGTGTTAATCACAAAAATGAATAGAATTATTAGATGTCATTTTAGGAGAACAGATTTCATATTTGTTATTTTGTAAAATGTCGTTTGTTGATTATGGAATGGAATAATTGGTTTTTAGTTACTTTGAATTTAATTAAGACAAGATAGTCTTTTTAAGACAGTATCAGGCAATATACTAGAATATCAGTAATATAAAAACAAGCTGGAAAATTAAAAACTGAGAGTTTATAAATGAATATTCTTGACCCAAAGTATTGGATGATATAATAAAATAAACTCAATAATGGCACGCCTGAGATATTACAGGCCTGTTATGAGACTAAAGGAAAAAGCACAATGGAGAAAAGTAAGCGTGGAAGCTAACGTGAAATGAAAACAAGGGTTTGTCACAGTTTCCCCTATGACGAAATTTAAAATGTAGTATAAAATGTAGTGAAAAGGAAACGTAGCACTCACATTCTGAGAAATTTACCTTCAGCCTAGTAAGGCTGATTTCTTGAATAATTAAATCATTGGTTTAATGACTATAAAGAACTAGAAACTTCACTGTTTTTAAATGTCTGAGTGTTATTGATAGACCAGAGCAATGTGATGGAGTAGTGAAGACACTTGCTTCCCACTTGGAAAGTTGAAAGTTCAATCCTAGGCAGCAGAAATTTCTCTCCCAGGGCACAAAGAAAAAATATCTGCTGCAAACTCTTCAGCTTCAGGAAGAGTATCCAGCCAATTAACAGTCAACTCTGTCTAATCACCCCGATTCTATCCCAAATAAGGACTTCAGGGTCATAAAAAAGGAAAGTGTTAGTAGATAGTCCTCGTATATTATAATCATAAAGTGATATAAAATTAGAACTGTGTCTACCAAGGAAAGTACATTACGCAAAAGCAAAAGCTTTATCAAACAGTGTATTTGAAAAGTAAAATGAACGTACCTATATTTTAAGTGGGGAACTGGCTTTGATCTTCTGCCTTTTATGGGGGGGAGGGAGATCAAGTCCCTTTTTTGCATACTGAATAGAAAAATAAATAGTTACAATAGATTTTGCAGAAAAGTCAGAACCATAGAAAAGTTTTGTATTAGATGCATTCTTTTACATACACAAACATATATATACACATATATATTCATTGTTTATGTTTCAGAGCCTCCGGTTCCCATTGCACCTCCTCAACTGTCATCAGTTGGTGCAACCTATTTATGGATACAGTTGAATGCCAATTCTATTAATGGAGATGGACCCATCATTGTGAGACAAATAGAATATCGCACCTCAAGTGGAAGCTGGTATGATATACAACCAGTGGATTCGACAAAATATAAAATTGGACACCTGGATCCTGATACAGAATACGAAATTAGTGTATTGCTCACTAGACCAGGTGAAGGGGGTACTGGATCTCCTGGACCAGCACTTAAAACAAGGACAAAATGTGCCGGTAAGTACAGAAGTAATTCACAAACTCAAGTGTTACTTGAAATAACTGAATTTTAAAATTCCAGTTCAACTGTAAAACATTAAAAATAGCAGTAGCTACCTAGTTAACTTAAGTAGAGATTATTAAATTAGAACACTGATAAGAGTTACTGCTTTCAGTTAAAATGAAGCATATATTTAATACTACAGTATATTATTTTCTATCTTCTTGCAAATTTGGATCTAAATATAGTGCTGTCTCAGTCCAGGTAGGGAACAAATGCATTTAGAATAGAAAAGAATAGAATAGAATAGAATTCTTTATTGGCCAAGTGTGATTGGACACACAAGGAATTTGTCTTGGTACATACTCTC
>JANHFM010004609.1:16131-33615 GCA_032468115.1 Grayia smithii | reverse complement strand
AAAAGCCCCAAATCAAAAATACCAAATACCTTCATGTTATACACTGAAAAATGGAAAGCAGGCAACAATGGTCATATATCTTTGTGCCAGTATTGCACCAAATGGACTTGACGTTATTTTTCTTTTATTTTCTTTAACTTTTCTATACATTATAAGAGGAGTCTCACAATAGTCTATGACTGCCAAAAATCATAGAATCTGGAACCCCATTTAAGATTAACAATTTAAGTAGAATTTAAATTGGGATAAGGCAGGGTAGATGTTTTTATAATCTGTCCCAATTTATATCTGTATAAGTTTAGCCATCTGATGAAGTGAGCTAAAGTTCACAAAATATTGTCTTTTCATAAAATTGTTAGACTCTAATGGTACTACCACTTTGTACCATTTGTATGTGATTCTGTGTAGGCCTATCTCTTCTAATTCATATTTCTTCTTTTAAATGATATATTTTGGGAAGCCTCTGGAGACTCTGCTGCAAAAAAATGTTTTGTAGGTAAAATGTGCATATGTCCAGGTCCAATTATGTGCAAGCACAGTGATTTAATATGGATATAGTCTAATATAGTCTTAATAGATTTATTGCTAGGCATTTGGCTGTTGGAGTTTAAGCAATTGGAGTGGAATCTAATGCTCTCAGACCTTTCAGAAATGAACATTGTGTGCCCAACATATTCCACCTATTACACGATGCTCCTCTTGAAAAATACTTTTTATGACATGCCATCTAACTCATTTTCCTACTTACACTGTGCTTGAAAATCCATTTTTGCTTTATAGCTTCAATTATGTAAACCAAAAATCTTCCTTTGTGTATTTATTTGATTTCTATAGCTACCGAACTTAACTAATTATTCTGGTGTAGAACATTTTCTTGCAAGAACATAATAATCATTTAATTGTAGAATCCTCATGATTAACCGAGTATGCAAACTAAGGAATAACCCCTGTATTGTTGGATTATTCCTTTTCTCTCCTATAGAATCTGAGGTTGGTGGGAAGAATTTTTATATGAACTAAATTTTGTAGGAATCTAGAATTTCATTTTCATCTCTCTTCCTGTGTAACTAACAACAGAAAGGTGGGCAGAATTGAGTTCTCATGCTGACTAGGCATGCTCATTGCTTATTCAGTAGTCACTCAACAGATATAAGTGACACTATAATTTCTCCACAAGTTAAATTTCTTTTTCACTTAAGAAGGTTCAAGACCATCAGTGATCATGGTGATTTTCATGAAAATTTTGTGAGATCAAGTCAATTAGGACAATAAAAGAAATTGAAATGAGAATTATACAATGATTTTCAGCAAACATATGCCAGATAAATTACTGGAACTGGAAATGATAGAAAGTCAAACGTATTTAAACTCAAAAACCTCAATGCTCATAGAATAAAAAAATGGTTGCTGAAAACAATAGATGTAAATATGAAGAGTATATAACCATGCTTCTATAACAATATATATAAGTATATAACAATACTTCTTGCAGAAGTGTTTTAGAACAATATTGCAAGTTTGCAGAGTTTCATCCCATAGCATAATATAAGGCAAAAGTAGTTTAAACATCCATTGACTATAACTACTTGGACAGCATAAACAAAAAATAATTCTTTGGTTTTTGTGGAAGAATCAACACAGTAACTGTCATAAAGTTATTTTTTTAAAAATCTCTATGACACTGTCATTATAACAATGACTTTAATATAACAAAACTAAACATAGTTCTTGTTGCTGTCACCCTGTTGCTAGTTGGAGATATCAGAAAAATGTTGAGCTGTGTCATTATTGGAGCTGCATGTATAAAGAAAACCATGATGTACAATTAAAATATAATTTTAAATTTCCTACATCTAGTACTTTAAGTTATTGATATTACAATCTGTCTTGCCTAACAGATGTATTCAAAACATAAAGCTAAATTCTTCAGTCTTCTATTTTAAAATTGAAAGGTCCAATCAACTTTGGTTGCTGTATACTGTATACTATATGTAGAATGATCTTCATAAACAAGGTTAGGTGGACTTTTAAACAAGAATAAGTTAAGTAGAAGGCCAAAATATCTATGTGGTAGTGTTTAAAAAGAATTGGTGGATCTGTCTAGGTTTTAAATTAAATTAAATTAAATTAAATCTTATCTTATTTATCTTATATTAAATTTCTAGCATTCTTGCTTTATCTTGCTTAGGTATTCATTTCACTCTTTTTTTGAGTTTGTGCAGAAATTTACATGAATTTTCTTGTACATGAACACTTATATGTTTTCTACTTGATTTCCGTTACAGTAAAAATTTTACTGTAAACATTTTTCCAAAATTGTTTTTTAACCATTTTTATTCTATTTTATCACAGTTTTCATGTAAAAAAATTAATCTGAGAATTTTAATTAAGTGTTTAGAGAAACAGAAAATACAAACAATATATATGTTCCTATCCAAAGAACAGACTGGAAAATTTAAATTAATTTCATACTAATACAAGAGTCCAAGCAAAGTCATTTCATATCTTCAAACTTTTACATTAAAATGTTTGTCTGTTTTTTCTTTTCAGATCCTGTGCATGGTCCAAGAAAGCTTGAAGTTGTAGAGATTAAATCCTGGCAAATTACCATCACCTGGGAGCCATTTGGCTACAATGTGACACGTTGTCATAAATATAACCTTACAGTACATTACCGTTACCAAACCGGTGGACAGGAGCAAGTTAGAGAAGAAGTGAGCTGGGATACTGACAATTCACACCCTCAGCACATCATTACTAATTTGTCCCCCTACACTAATGTCAGTGTCAAGCTTATTCTTATGAATCCTGAAGGAAGAAAAGAAAGTCAAGAAATTGTGGTACAAACTGATGAAGATGGTAAGTTTTAAAATGTAATGTTTCTAGCATTTAATATGAACTAGACAACCCATGACTGTTGTGTCAATATTTCAGAGAGATTTTCTTTACCTAACAGAGAAACAGAATGACCAGGTGGACATGGGAGCGACTTCTGACTTCCTGTGGGCTTTCCCACTGAATTTCTTTATGGGAAAATCTGGCAGTGGAAAATCTCCCTTTCCTTCTGCTTCCCCTTTGCCTTCACTCCACTCCCTAGCATATAAATTACACACATACACAGGGTGGTTATATCACTAGAAGAGTTACTGTGTATGTACATACATACATACATATATATATATATATATATATATATCAACTACATGATTTTAACTGTTTGATTAAAACTGTTTAATGCGCAGAACTCTTCAGAAGTTATTTTGCCACTGAAAACCATTGTTACTTTAGAAATACTTGAATATATCTTATTAGTACTCTGCCAAATCATTTCTGTAATCTTAAAATGAAACTTCAGTGTTCCTAAATTACAATGCACTTTGCTAAACATCTTATTCTTTTATTTTATTCATTAGTTCCAAGTGCTGTTCCGCTTGAATCTATCCAGGGAAATACTTTTGAGGAGAAGATTTTTCTTCAATGGAAGGAGCCAGTACAAACATATGGAGTGATCACTTTATATGAAGTATGTTATACATTTAACTATAGGCTTGATTTCAATCAATACATAAAGTACTTTTCTTATATATCTGAGGATTTTTCCTATTGATTCACAATTCAGGTTTTAACTACACTCATGCTACTTTAGCATTTTAATTAGACATTAGAAAATCACAGAGAAAAATATAATATAGCACATATTAATTTCAACATTAGGTGTTGATTATTGTTGATTAATCTCAACATTAAGGTGTTGATATTTGATACTTAGGATATCAGTGCTGCTTATATTTCTATAATATTTTTTCTGATAACTGCAGTAGAGTTATGGTGACTCAACTCTACTTTCTTGGCAAATATCTTTATCATTACATTCCTTTGTCACTTCGATACGTACACAGATTTTCTCCATCCCATCTCATTCTGTTCCCAAATTAATTTATGCCCACTATTGCATTTTTACAGTTTTATTGTAACAAAAAATAAGAAGAACTTCTCATTTATTAAAATGCAAATTCAACAAAATCATGTTATTTGTTAATCTAACAAAAGAACTATACGACACCTCTACCCTAAGATATCTTGTGTAAATATACTGACAAAGCATTGAACATATTTTGTGTCAACCTATAATCACTGTCAAATCTCTTACGTGACTGAATTAGTTTGACATTTATATTTTTACTTCGTCTCAGAAAGAGTTGTTAAAATGTTATGGAAAAACAAACAAAAAAATCTAATCTAGCTTTACAAAACTTTCAGTATTGTTTTCCAACCAGTTGTGAAACACTGTTTTATTATAAAAGAAGAGAATAATTTACTGTGGAAAAATATATTTCTAAAATTGGATAGATTAGAAAAATAAAATTGTGTGGGTAATGAAAAAGTTATTCTTCCTGTGATTCATTTTATTTCTAGACCAGCTTTTCTTGTCTAGGGTTCTGTGAAAGGTCTCTATATATCTACCACTTGCAGTGGTGGGAATTTTTACATGCTCAGTCTTAGCTGCTTCCCATTATAAATGTTGTAAACATGGATTGAGTAGGTTAGAAATGAATTGTATTGTGATTTTTTTGTGTTTTTTGAAATATTTCTTCAGAGGTAACATTATTTCAAGGGTTCTTCTAAGGTAAAAAAAAGACTGATCTAGATTATCTAAGTTCATAATCTTTCAAAACAGAATGAGAAATGGCATATGAAATATAATGGGGAAAATATTATGCAAGAATTGCCTTCAAAGAAGCAGTTTGTAGCTGAAACAAAATGTTGTGAGCTGTCAGAACTCAGTACTGTACTATCAGTCAACCCTTATAATCTTGAAAAAAATGTTTGTTCTGAGTGCTTTTGTTTTGAGTGTTGAACAAAGCATACATTTTGTTAAAACTTTCAAACAAAACTTGGCTATTTTAAGAATAGTATTTGCAAGTATTAAGTCTGTTCTACAAGCCATGGTTGGAATCTTTCCACTTGCCATTAGTTTGTTGTTCTTGGGGTGTTTTGTTTGTTTGTTTAACCTACATATATAGCATCAGAACTTTCTGATAATTCCATAATAATAGTATTGGCTTAGACTGGATGGCATGATTAGGTATGCAGGAAAAATCAGAAAGCACAGTAGTAGCATTTTACTGTACCAGAAATGAATGCACCTATCCAATTCAGATATTTACAGACCTTTTGAGGTTCCTCTCTCAATGAGATACATGGATATAGAATAGGACCTAGGTGATAGAATTTTGGTAGTTCTCCGGTCTCCTTTTTCTGTCCTGGTCTTCTTGAATTATTCAAGCAGATTAAATTTTTGCCTTTAGTTGATTGTTGAATGGCCAGCATATTGTCAATTAAGAAAAATGCAAAGTTCAATTGTCATCAAAGTGTTTCACAGCATCAGCATCATCCTCACACATATTTTTGGTCAATTTGCGTTTTGTGTATACCTAACAAACAGATATTCATTTGTAGGATCCTTGGTGCTCTCTGAATGTGGTTATTTTCTTGCAGATGTGCACTGATGATGTTGCCTAGTTTGGTAATAAAATTCTGGAAGAAAACAACCAAACTCAAAGAGCACTAAGGATCCCACCATTCAATCCTTCTATCAGTTACTAATTTTTCCCCAAACCAAAAGAAAATTAAAATGGGAGGGGAAGCAAATTAAAAGAGGAGGGAACAAGTTAAAAGTATTAGCTTCAGTCTGAATTATAGCCTTTAAAATTATAAACTTGGTATCTCTAGGCCCTGAAGCTGCAAAAAAACAAACAAACCAAAACCCTCACAATACATAGGCTAAATCTATATTCTATCATTGTATTTCAGACATGAAGTTCTTAAGAATAAAATAATTTATCAGAAGGTGTCTGACATTGCAGACATCTAAAGGGTATATTGAATAATTATAATTGTCCAACTTCTGATAATATTGGTATTCTTTTGTAGATCACATACAAGGCTGTCAGCTCCTTTGACCCAGAAATAGATTTATCAAACCAAAGTGGACGGGTTCTAAAGCATGGGAATGAAACACATTATTTGTTTTTTGGACTGCATCCTGGAACTACTTATTCTTTCACTATCCGGGCTAGTACAGCCAAAGGCTTTGGACCACCTGTAACAAGTCAATTTACCACAAAGATATCAGGTATTATTTAAAATGAGCAACCCTGCCATTATGATAAATGTTATATGCATTTAAATTGTTTAACTTAAATTTTACAATTTTATTATGGATGTCAGGAGCATATTTAAATTAAAGCAGTTAAAACAGATTTTCTTTCTAAACAATGTTATCTAAATATTACTGCACACATCCTTTTGTGTACAAAATATTATTGATATGAGTTTATTATATTAAAACTCATTTTTAAAATGCTGAGACAAGCTAAGCTAATCAGACATAAAAACATTCATCTCATATTAGGTTATTAAAATGGCCTTTTTGGTAAATGTTCACATTTGTAATTGTTTTTAGATTATTTATATATAACATCCGTTTTCTATTTAGCATGTGTTTTAACCATGTATATTGTCCAGAGACATATGCAACTGAGATAGGTGGCCATATACATATAATAAACCACAATAACAATTCAAATGATCTGATTATCCCAAGTCTGTAGGAAGGATTCAAGAGGTGGATAAAAGAACCAAATCCAGTCTAAACATCTGTCCGGGTGGGCAACCAGCCATAATAATAATAATAACCATAATAATTAACCATTATAATTGCCTTCAGTGAGGTGCTACTTTGATGTGGTTGTGGGGTTACTCTGAGGAGGATGAGAGCTATGTCAGAGGTTCAGTCATATTAGACAGGTATCAACAAAGAAGCCAGAGAAAGGGCATCTCTTCTATAAACAATATGATGAGATGTAGAAGCCCATGCCAGTTCACTCGTCACCCATGTCAACAAGGTCTGTGCAAGGTGTTGGAGTCCTTGTGAATCTGATGACAAATGAACTATAGGTCTAAGGATTATTGGCTGAGCAACAAGGACCAGAAGCTGCAGGACTACTGGAAGGAAAGAAAATAGAGATTGAAAACAAGAAATAATAATAGGAAGAAGAAGAACCACCACCACCAGGAGATGCCAAAGTTGAAGAAAAAGAACGAGAAATAATAATAAACTATTGTGACCTGGCCATCAAAACTATGCGATTATGGATGAAATGTGATAGTGATACCCATTCTTCTTGGGGCACTTGGCACCATGTCCAAGAATTTTACAAAATGCATCAAGAAATTACATCTTCCTGCAATAACACCAGCAGAACTGCAAAAACTGTGCTACTTGGAACATCATACATTTTAAGAAGATACTTGGTCGATATCTAGGAGAGTGATGGCAAACCTTTTTTTCCTCAGGTGCCGAAAGCACGCACATGCATGCGACACCACACACACAAATGCCAACAGCCATAATGCAATGCCCCCCACAGGCCCCATCCCTGTGCATGTGCATGCAACCTCCCTGCACTCCTCCCGTACATGTGCAAGCAACCCCGTTTTGGTGCTAGCAGGCCTCCCTGAAGCCTCCTGGAACCAAAAACTGGGTGCGGGGGGACACCACACCCTCTCACAACCCAAACATGCGCATGCAACCCTCCCACCCCCGTGCATGCACACGCATCTCCCAGCAGAGACCCAAAAATCAGCTGGCCGGCGGAAGGTGCATGAGCATGTGCAGCGGAGCTGACCTGGGCATTGACTCGCATGCCTGCAGAGATGGCTTTGCGTGCCAACATAGGTTCACCATCACGGTCTTAGGATGCTGGCAGCAACCTGTATCAACCATCAGTGTCAGTCAATAATATTTGTGATACATCTTTAAATGTTCAGTTGACTGAGTTTCATGTTTAATGAATAAAAGAATAACAACAACAACAACAAAGTCTGGATAGTGTATGTGGCAGTGCCTGGAGACAGCAGAATAGAAAAGAAAGAACTGGAGAAGATAACAAAATACAAAGACCTACAAATAGAAATAGAACAACTATGGCAAAGGCAAGCAAGGGTAGTACTAATAGTAATAGGCACCTTGGGTGCAGTCCCAAAACACCTGGAATATAACTTGAACACCATAGGCATTGACAAATTTTCCATCAGTCAATTGCAGAAAGTGGCTTTACTTGGAACTGCTTCCACCCTGCAACAATATCTGTAACACCATCTATCTGTAATACCTGGGATTTGCCTATCCCAGGTCCTGGGTAAGGACTCAATAGGTAGACAAAAATGCCAAACCCAGTCTGAACATCTGGCTGACTGTGCAAATAATAATAATAAAGAGATATTAAATAGTAATAAATCAGTTGAAAAAAAGGAACGGAGAAGGGGAAAATAGCCCATATCTAATCTTTTAGGCATAACCAGAAAAATAGTAAATGGTTTATCCATATTGGACTTCTTGAATATCTTTTCAGATTAAAACTACATATTTATATTCACAAATGGCAACTTAACTTCAGAAGAGTCTTTCAAAAATCATTATTTCCCTTTGACAAGAATGCAAATAAATAGTCAGATCCACCTTGGGCAGTTTGCCATAACAACTTTGATACCTCACTGTATTTTAATAAATCTAGGCACTGCTCCATTGGCAAATTTCAATTTGGCATAGCCATAAAGATTGGGACCACTTTAGAGGATCCATACATCAATAAGCAGAGAAAACAGATTGCTAATAACAATAATACCTGAGAAAACATTGGCAATACTTTTTGTTCGGTAATTACATTGACGCTATACCCCATCACTTCTCCTCTTGCTTCATTATCTCGTGGCTTTTCCCAAGACACATTCAGAGAATATGGTGAAAGAGGGAATACTGATGGAAGTGGCATGAATACAGGAGCTAAAACACAAATAAATGTGCTAATTTATCATAAAATAAATGAACAACATGTGTCAGGCACGTTTTCCCACTATATTTGTAAAATACCATCTGTTAAACTTGATAAAATGGCTCTTTGCATCCAATTCCTAAATAAGCAGCTTGTAGAAATTAATTTTCAGGTCTAAAAGGAATTTTCATATTTTTTTTTAAAGCTACAACTTCAAAGTAAACGTTTGGCACCTTATAAGCAAACTCTTGGATCTTTGTTTTTTCTATAAGGTGCAAATCACCAGTTAAATTTTAAATACAATATAGGCTTCGTGTAAAGCACAAGCTTATCTTGACTTGGGAAAACCTGATTAAAAGGAAGGCTGAGTAATTCAACAAAGTACAGTACATTTAATTACTGAAAAGCTTGGAAGTGCATATTTCTGCCTAGTGTCTCTTTCTCTCTTTTTCTCTCTCCCTGTGTGTGTTAGTGTGTGATTTAATTTTATGACCTCCAATATTTTAAAGATAATTCCATATTTTAGAATTTATACAGCCACCATTAATTGGCAGTGTTTTAGAAAGACTTCTTATATATCACTCTTCAGAAAAATCTGCTGGAGGTTTTAACTTCACAAGCAAATGAAAGTGAAATCCTTGGCTTGATGCCATTATTTAATTTGCCCCAGCAAAAAGGACTTAGATACCCAAGTAGTAGAATTAGTAAGACTAGTTTTTCAATTCTTCCTATCAATTCACATTCCCTTCCTTAGCTGGCACAAATTTACCTAAGATTTGTAGAAATGTCACAACTAGGAAGAATCTTGATTGCAAATCAAGGCCAATGTTACATAAACAATTCATTGCCTTTTGCAGAAATTGTGGAATCTGTTTGTATCCTTGGTAACTTTTTTTCCTGCTTTGAGAAATTCTAGCTTTTATCAAATTCTCATAAATTAATGTTCAATATAAATTTAACAGAAATCAGTGAATTCAGGTAAGTCTCTCAGAGTTTTATTTATTTAATTTATTTAAATGAACATAGTAAAAGTTTTTAGCAGCTAAATATCATTAGCCAAAATAAGTCAAACCACAAGTATGAAGACACTAGAAATCAATATCTGCCTGTTCTAAATCTTATATTGTAAAACCAATATATTGATATTACAGAGCATGTATGGCTTCCATTGAAAGCCAAAACCATACTGTCTGCCATACACCACTTTTTTAAAACTTAAAAGAATTTTAAAAATATCAACTTAAATAATGACATTTTGGATTTAAACCCCAACTTTAAAAAAACAAGCAAAAAAATTTGAAAGCTCTTTCTGAAATATTAATCTAAATGGTTAGTGTAAACATCAATAATTACCTGCCTCTGCTGTTCTTTGCAATGTCCAATTCGAAAATGTGCTGCCAGCCATATTGGCTGATAAAACACAGAACTCATAGTCTGTGAATGGCTCCAAATCAGTGATGACAGTATTAGTTACAGGTGGTTTCAAAGCTTTCTCATGTGTAGATTCTTCCACTGGATGAAGACTGAGCCATCCATTGCTTTGGAAAACACAGTTCTCAGGGGAAACATGACTTCCATTGGATTGTACACCTCCTTTCATATATAATTCATATCTAATAATTACACCTAGAAATGAAAGCAGGTAGCTTACAAAACAAGTACTGTATATTTCTCTGAAAATATTTACATTTGTACTTTTGTCCTTACTATCTAATGCTGAAACTGGTGTGACTTAAAGTATATTGCCTAACTCATCCTCCCAAACATGCATTTGTGAATAGTTGTTCCTTGATGGAAGTGTGCCAATACCAATTACACTAAGGACCAATCATAATCATAACCTATATGCTTTTCAACCTCTGAGTAGGACAAAATAGCCCTTCAGAATGTGAAGGCCTCTTGAAATTAACTTTTATTTGCTTTACAGTTTCACTTCCCATTGAATGATTTCCTATTTAATAATAGGAAATAAATTCTAGAAAGCAGCAGTTGAAAAAATCCAACCCTGCAAAGGGTCAACACTAGGAAGAAAACCTTCTATAGCAGGGGTCTCCAACCTTGGCAATTTGATGACTTGTGGATTTTAACTCCCAGAATTCCTCAGCCAGCATGCGCTATTGAGAAATTCTGGGAGTTGAAGTCCACAAGTTGTAAAGTTGCCAAGGTTGGAGACCCCTGTTCTAAAGAGTATAAGAGAGAAAACCTTGATGGAAATATGCAAGAACTGTTACCTATACAAAAGCGGTAAAGCATTTGTTTAAATCTAGAGCAACAAGATAACGTTCAGAAATGACTCAGGAAGATGCCTCCCAAATTTCCTGGAGTATAAGAAACAAGAGGAGGTACAGCACAATCAGACTTGCAAGATTCAGTTATTACAACCACTTTCAAATCTTTCCTGTAGAGTTGATTTCTGGTCTGGGTTACTTAGTGGAGTTGACACTTTCTCTTTTAAGTGTTTAAAGACAGCAAGAGATAGCATACATATGCAATGAACTGCCTCTTATCTCAACAATTATTTGCAGACCTCCACGAGTTTTATTTCTACTCCTGAAAATTATAGACCATAAGTCTAAATTCTCTTAAGCAGTTAGATCTTTGGAAGGAGAAGTTATGTTGCCAGTAATGTGTGACACATTATAAAAAGAACACCAGATCTATTATACTGAGTCAGCTCAGAAGTCCATCCATTCCAGTACTAGCTAGCAGAAAATTTCAAGTTGTTTTTTCCAGCCCTATCTAGAACTATGGAGACCAAGTACATGCAATGTGTGTGCTGTACCCATGAAATATTCCTCCTTTTCTATATGTGACCACTAATGAGGTAGTAAATGGGGGTGGGGAGAAAGGAAACAAGTCTCATTGAGTCTTATACCAATTGCCTTCATGTATCCAAGGGACTTATTCTGTTTTCAGGAAAAATCCTGATAAATATAGATCCAGTACAATTCTCCCCAAATTGCTGAATTAAACATAAAAACTTACCATTGGTTTTCCTGGGTGGGACCCATTCTACAGCCAATTCAGTAGAGCTGATATTTCGTATAACTGGAGGTAGTTGCTCCTCAGGAGGTGCTTGTGCAGTAACTATTGACAGTTGTTGGCTTAGCAAACAGCCTCCACTAGTACATGCTTGAACGTAAAAGTTGTATTTTGTAAATGGAACTAAATTCCAGACAGTTATAGAGGTCCCCAAGCTTTCATGCTGGCCACAAGATTGATGTTCAAATGAAAAAATGCATGTCAAAATATATTTTTCTATTGGACCAGTGTCATTGGATAAGGCTGTCCAGTTAAAAGAAATAGAATAAGGCCCAACAGGAAAGACTGGATTTAAATGCAGATTTCCTAGAGGTATCCCAGGTTGTGTTCTATAGGTCAACTCAGTACTTCTTGTAAATCCATGGATGCTGCTTGCTTCAATGTAATACGTATAAAAGGTATACGGAAGTAAATTGCTATCAACAAAGATCTGGAGGCCTGAATGAAGTATGTAAACATCTTTCTTTTATTTTTACAGTATACATTAAACTACTTTAATTAAATACATTGCATTTTAGACTACAGTTCTTATAAAATGATAAAGAAAAGGAAACAAAGCTGGAGAATATTATTAACCAAAATATGACAAACGTTTTAAAAAGAATATAATAAATAAAATGCTGAGTAGTTAAAATTTAGCAAGTATCTTTGCTTGTTTGCTTGCTTGTTTGAGCTGAAATAGAATAAAAGACTGACTCAGGAAAATGAGTCCCAAATCACAGGATCTGAATGTTTTGGAGCTTTGTGTGGAAAAAACTTGCTGAGAAGGAAAAAAAAAGTGTTACATTTTACTTGTCAACCCTGAAATGCTGCATTTTAAATCATTACTGAAGAATCAACATAAAGCTTAATTTAAAAGGAAGATATATTTACTAGCAATTTCTCCTCAACCATTTAGCATAAACGTTAGTAGAGCTGTAAAATATAAAATGTTGAGATCTTTGCCTTTTACTTTAAGAGCATTAAATATTTTCCTCTGCATTATGTTTCTTACTAGACTATTGTTAAAGTTGCAGCCAAGCACTTTGGATTGCATCTCTAACGTTACAATGACTTTTTCTAGGGCTGCATCCATTCATATGTGCATGTGATGGTTTTTGTTTTCTTATGTTTTTATTATCTGAAGGAAGTCAAATATAATGTTGGATGTTATTTAAATTTATGGCAATAAGTATAGTAATAAAAAGACATTTCCTTTTAGAAATAAATAATATTTTCTGGTATTAATCTAAAGCATTATAGAGTAAACACCTAAAATGACACCTTTTAGACCAGGGCTGTCAAACTCAATTTAATTGAGGGATGTATCAGGGTTGTGTTTGACATCAGGGGGGCCATTTGGACATGGTCATGGTGGGTGTGTCCACGGTGGGCTTGGCCAGCTTGACATTACTCACGTCAGGAGGAACATGTGGTGGCTGGGGCGGGGCGGAGGGATCCTCCTGCAGCCTTCTGCCAGCAAAAATGGACCCCGGGAGCTCCATTTTTGCTAGCTGAGGCACCGGGGGCTGGTCCTTCACTATTTCCAGGGCGGCCCCATGTGCCACATCTAAGCACACTGTGGGTCAGTTCTGGCCCATGGGCCTTGAGTTTGACACCCCTGTTCTAGATCAAACCAACAGTTTCCCTTGATAAGGAACTCAAGTAGTTCAGAATTGTCCTGAACAAACAGCAGTGTCTATCCAACACTGTCTTGGAAGAATCCATAATTTAATGTCAGAGGCTTTGCTTTATAAACTCAAAAGCTCAAACTCAATCATTAGCAGTTCAAAGTTTCAGGTAACAGGTCATGGAAGAAACCTCTCCTTAAGACTCTGAAGAGCCACAGCTAGTCAAAGTAGATATACTGGGCTAAGTGGACCAATAGTCAGCCAGCCATCATTTTCCCACTAGTGACTTATAGTGTCTTTATAGCATCAGCCAGCCATTGCTGAAGTGATATAAAGCCTGTCCTCATTATTATTATTTTCACGCAGACATGGCTAGCCTAAAATAATGTTTCTCAACCTTGACAACTTTAAGATGTGTGGATTTCAAAAAGAATTGAAGACTACATTGCATAAAGTTGCCAAGGTTGAGGAACGCTGGTCTAAAAGATTAAATAAATTGCTAAAGGGGAAATGACCAGAGTATGTACTTCTAAACTTACTCATGTCTATCCTTACTCATATCTCAATATAATTGATAAACAATATTCATAGGAATGAATATTTTTAACTGTATGGAATGAAAGTCAGTAATACACAAATATATTTCTGCTCATCTAACTCTTTCATCTCTTTCCTTTGTCACTTCCCTGCAGCCACTCCAGAGGATTGGTGGAATTTGGGGGAAGATTTGGAAGGCCCATGTTTCACTGCAGGGGAGTAGGGTTAGCAATGCTCCAGTGATGGAAACATTTCCATCAATAGAAACATCCACACAGAATGAAAATATTAAAAAAAGAAAAAGAAACAAAGATTTAAAGGAGAAAGGAATGCACAGGAAGACTTTGACTTCCAACAGTTTGTTTAGTTGCAGGATCCAATCTGGGTTGGTCACTGAGAACAGAGATTTTGTCTTCCAAGCTTTCAGACTTGTGCTGGAGCCCATTTTCTTGGGTAGAGAGACGTTTCCCCATGCCCTCTACATGGGGCTATCCTTGAGGTGCACCCGGAGGCTCCAACTGGTCCAGAATGCGGCCGCGCAGGTGGTTACGGGAGCTTCCCGTTACTCCCATGTAATACCTCTCCTGCGCAAGCTGCACTGGTTGCTGGTGATCCTCCAGATCCACTTCAAGGTGCTCACCTATAAAGCCCTACATGGCATTGGCCCAGGATACTTGCAGGACCACCTTCTGCTTTCTTCCCACCACCCCGTGTGCTCACACAGGGCTGCTCTCCTCATGGTGCCATCGACCAGGCAATGCCGGTTGGTGGCACCCAGGCGAGGGCATTCTCTGTGGGTGCACCGACCCTCTGGAATGGGTTACCCACCGACCTCCGGACCACCCCTGACCTCCGTTCCTTCCACTGGGACCTGAAGATGTGGCTGTTTCAACAGCTGGACTGATGTGACCTGGGTTTTTAAATAATTTATACTAAATTGATGTTAAATATCTAATTTTAACCGTAAATTAATTATGATTGTATTCTTTTAATTTTTGTGAGCCGCCCCGAGTCCTTCGGGAGAAGGACAACATATAAATAAAAATAAATAAATAAATAAATAAATAAATAAATAAATAAATAAGATGAGTCCCAGCACAAATCTGAAAACTCGGAAGACAAAACCTCTGGTCTCAGTGACTGACTCAGTTTGGATCCTGCAAAATTATCCTGGGACACCTTCATTCATGAATTTTTTCAGTGGCTTCTCAAAGTTACAACAGCATTGAAAAAAGTGACTTATGACCATTTTTCATACTTATGATCATTGTAGCATCCCTATGGTCACATCTGGATGCTTGACAACGGGTTCATATTTATGATGATTGCAGGGTCCCGGGGTCATGTGACAACCCCTCCACCCTCTTTTCAACCTTCTGACAAACAAAATCAATGGGGAAGCCAGATTCACTTAACAACCATGTTACTAATTTAACAACTTCAGTGATTCACTTAACCAATGTGGCAAGAAATATCGTAAAATGGGACAAAACTCACTTAACAAATTTCTCACAAATTTTGGGCTCAATTGTTAGTTGAGGACTAACTGCATCTATTTGTATTCTTGCTTTGATATGAAAAAATCTAAACATAATTTTGCTCTGACTGTAGAAATGTTTTGAGGATATTGAGTGTTGTCACCAGGGGGACAGGGATTATTGGTTTTTATTGTTTTTTATATCAGGTTTTTATCCTTGTAAGCTGCCCAGAGTTACGGAGAGTTGGGCAGCCAGATAAATTTTCTTAAATAAATAAATAAATAAATGTATAACTTTCTTAACAAATTGGAGGCTTTTATATCTGTAATTTCACACTGTTATTCAAACTAGGAGTTCTGTGAAGACAGAAGTATTTAAGTGGTTGTGTGTAATATAAATGCTATATATATCCTGAGAGCAGCCATAAATGTAAGAATTTTATAGCATTGACTAAATTTACAAAGGTTTCAAATAATTATGTTTGACCGAAATCTCAAGCTATTGATCTAGCCACATAAATACATACAAATTCAGTTTGGGCCATGGAAATTATTTATATCAGTCTGTGATTAGACAAGTAGTACTTTTTATTGTTGTAACAGCAACTGCTTACTCTGCTAATGAACCTTGAGAAGACACCCACAGAATATGGGAGGCAAGAGGTCCTGATTGGTACAGAGCTGCACATTGGTCACAAAGTTTAGGGATTTTGTCTAGTTGCCAGCATTATTCAAAGTGTCATATAAACACCAAGAAGTTTTCTGCCTAATTAAGACCCTTGGGAGTGGACACATCTGCCTTTTGATGAAAATATGCAGAAAACAGATCTCTTAGGCAATGGAAGAGGCTGTTAGTGACTGTTGGACGTGGATGGTGTTATATTTGTGCTGTGTAAACTGGAGGTCCGTTTTGCATCCAGCCACAATGGAAAGAAAAATCTGCAGCTTGATGGCACAGTAGAAACAAGCATGATTAGAAAGAGAGATCTGCAGAGCAGATTGGCTAATGGACTGCGATATTCAGAAGGATTGACTGGGAATCAGTGAGGAAAGCTTGACTAACGTACTGGAATTCAACAAGTGATTTCCCCCTCTTTACTTCTTGTCCCCAGGCTAAATGCAATAAAGTGATAGTAGTGAAGCTGTCTCATGAGTGAGCATATAAAAGTAGAAATGATAGAAGTGTTTCAATATCTAAGGGGCTGCCACAGAGAAGAGGGGATCAACCTATTCTCCAAAGCACCCAAAGGCAGGACAAGAAGCAATGGATGGAAACTAATGAAGGAGAGAAACAACCTAGAACTAAGGAAAAAATCTCCTGGCAGAACAATTAATCAGTGGAACAACTTGTCTCCAGAAGTTGTGAGTGCTTCAACATTGGGAGCTTTTAAGAAGAGATTGGACAACCATTTATCTGAAATGGTAAAGGGTTTCCTGTCTAAGCAGGGAATTGGACTAGAAGACCTTCAATTCTGTTATTTTGTAATTCTGTAAATATAGAATAATTGAGTGAATCAGGGAAGGAGCATTTGGGACAGTTAAGAACCTGCAAAAAGTTCTGTAAAGAAATGTATTTATAATTGATAAGGTAAGGCCAATGTGTGTTTTTAATGTAATTGTATACAGATACACAAATATTAATTTATTAAATGTATATTAATTGGAAAATACTGAAATAGGCACCAGTGTAACCTAGAGAAAATGTTTGTGTGTTGTATGTGCAACTACAAGTCAGAAAAGTTCTTGCCCTTTTCCCACTCTATTCAGTTGTAAGAATATCCTTTTTTGTTTTAATTTTCTCAGCATATTTATGTCAAACAGTATATGCCAGGATCCAATTATAACTGTATGAATCCTATGTGTAGCAAACTAGCTTAGGGTATAAAAAATAATAAAGCGTTCTTTGGTATGTGAATGACAAAAATGTAAACATTTTAGGATCTGAGCTGCTTTTCTATATACAGAAACCTAATATATCAAG
>JANHFM010004608.1:61198-71310 GCA_032468115.1 Grayia smithii | reverse complement strand
GCAAAGAGTGACGTGGATGTCGCAAGCCGGTCGTTAAAAAGGAGGCTCTTCTGCCCGGCTGTACAGTCGGAGCGCAGCTGTGGCGGGGCCGAAGTGGGTGGTTTTTCTAAGCGGGCTCTTTGCAAAAGCGGAGGGAAAATGCAACCTTTACAGCAGAACTGCCAGCCCGTCAGGCCGTTTAAGCAAAGGAAAAGTTTCGGTAAGCGGCGGAAAGTGGGCTTACCCTACTACGTCCGTCGCGATTGCTTGGGAAATCAGGCTGGCGGCTTATTTTGCCCTGAATTCTGGGAGGAAAGCGCTAATCTCCGTGGGACGAACAACTGCTCTGAGATCAAGAGACCGGGGTTGCTCGGCTTTTCCAACCGCCCTGTGGAGGGGGAGAAAAGGAAAACGCCGCCGGGGGATCTGACCTCCCGGAGAGGCAGCTCGGCTTTGCAGGGCTGGATCGTCTGAAATCCGCTACCTGCTGCCTCCGTTAGGTGAAATCTAATGGATCTTCTTGTCTTTTTTTTTTTTTTTTTTTCCAACAGCTACCCGAGTGGAAGAAGTAGCAGGCATTCGTGGGAAGTTCCCGACAAAAGTCCCAGTAAGTCTCTCTTCATTCCGTTCTCTTCTCTAACATTTGCCTAGTTTCTGGTGTGGGGGTGTGGGTGTTTTTTTTTTTAAGTGTACCTGACTCAGGGCAGGTTTTCTTGGCCAGTGCTATCACTGACTTCATTACGTTCTGTGGAGAACAAGAAGTCTGCTTAGGATTGTCTCCTGCTGATAGTAGTTCGATGCGTCCGCTGGTAGCATGTCACATTGCTTTTAAACATGTTGTGCTTTCTTCTTTTTTTGAATCAGGTAATTGTTGAAAGATATCAGAAAGAAAAATACCTCCCCCTGTTGGACAAAACAAAGTTTCTTGTACCACAAGAGTTAACTATGACACAGTTTATAACCATCATTAGGTATGTAGCAAGCCACAGATAGGCTATTTATTATTTATTGGCTGTCAGTGCTTCTGTGCGCACACCCCCTTGCCTGGCTATTTTTGCTACAGGGCTTCTAAAACAACTTGGGAACTTGGCAAGTAATACGGCTTCTGTTACCCAACACCTTTCTGTGACTTTTCTCCCATTGCTTTGATGAGGTTCAGTCCTTTGAGCCCTCTTGCAAAGTATTCCTCATTATTTGCACAAAGGTATGGTGAGAAAACTATGCTAGATTAATACAGTCCCGCCTTTTTTCCCCTCCTGTTTTTTTTTTTTAAAAGAGCGTCCTAGACTGTTTCAACCATGTATTCATCCAAGAAGAGTTTGATTACAACAAATGACCAAGGTTTAATTTTAAAAATTATGCAGTTGTGTTTTAATTTATTTCAATCTATTTTTATTTTCAGCTAATTTTCCCCAGTCCTATGCAGTCCAGACATGTTCAGCTTTCAGTTCCAATATTGACATCAGCCCAAAGTATAGGGAAGGTACTGCTTTAGGAAAAGCTATCCTAAATGCATGTGCATATCTTGAAATAAATATTGACACTTTATTCTTCAGAATCCGGGATGTAACTATGAATTTTTGATTGGGGAAAAATGGATTCTTTATTCATTCCATCTTGTAATTTACTTTTAAATTTTCCTTCATTTTTAAAACTGCTTGCTATGAGCTAGCATGGGCACTTAAGAAGTATAAATCCAAAAAGCCTTCAGATCTGCAGAATTAGTTGCATTACATTATTTTTATCTCAGTTCTACTGCTTCAAGAGCGTATGCACCAAGACAAATTCCTTGTGTGTCCAATCACACTTGGCCAATAAAGAATTCTATTCTATTCTATTCTATTCTATTCTATTCTATTCTATTCTATTCAGCTCCTATGACTATTGCTGATCTCAAAATTGATTAGAATATCTTACAGTCAAATGAAATAAGGCAGTACGTACAAAGTGAGATTACAGAAACTTGGAATGTTTATTAACTGCCATTTTCAAGGCTTACCCAATATGTGCTACCCAATAGAATTTCACAAATAGTGCTCAGAATATTTAATCTTCGCTCATCCAATTTGGCCTACAAGAGTATGATCCTTGGGATTATAAAAAATATTTAAAAGTTTTGATTAAGAAATAGACTACATTTTTTAAAAAATAAGATGCTTATTGCTTTGTGGCTACACGAAAAAGTAGTATGCATTTAAGCAGCAAAATAAAATTAGCTAAAATTAGTGTAACATGGCAAGGAACTCCTCAACCTCTCTTACTCTCAACACTCTAGGAACAAGTTGAGTTATCTTAGCTGTTTGCAACCTTTTTAAAGTACAATATGATGTTTTCAGATGGCTACTTTGCACTTGACCATATGTCTAGCTAACCTACTGTCTATCTACTATGAATGAGTTTGCATATTTTAGAAAAATGTCTGTTTTCTTTGTTAATGCAGAAGCAGAATGGCATTGAGTGCTACCCAAGCTTTCTACCTGCTGATAAACAACAAGAGTTTAGCCAGTATGTCTTTAACTTTGGCTGAAGTATACCGAGACTACAGAGATGAAGATGGATTTGTATACATGACATATGCTTCCCAGGAGATGTTTGGAGGTCTCCTAACTACTTCCAAAGTAAAATGTAAGGAATATGTCTTAAAAAGATAAGTCTTCTCTTGGTGACAGCGTGGCTGAACAGTGAGCTGTGCATCATTCAGATTACTTGAAGATGAAAGGTGCTCTGTCTAACGAGGGCTCTTCTGCAAAATTAATGGCCCAGGAGTTGGCAAGACCCAACTAAAGAACTGAGGAGTGGGATAAACCATCCCAAACAAATGACTTGGACACACAGTTTCATAATTTGGCTCCTTGCCAGCTAAAGAAGTTAGTAGTGATATGCTTCAGTGTTACCCTTAAATCATGTATCTGCTTAAAAAATTGTTACTGTAATTGGAGATGAGTGAAAATGATGAAATTTTATAACCAGGTTAAATGACCTGGACACAAATTGTCTGCTTAACAGAGAATAACATGTGCACTAGAGAGTAGCACGCTGTCATAGTTAGCTGAACATTGCAAGACTGAGCTAGCGCTGGCTTTTATACTGTCTGCTTTTATCAAAGCCATTTGCTTTCTTCCTCCAAGAGGAATATTGCTGATGAGTATGATGGCACTTTAAATTTTACAGGACAATGTCTTTCCACAGACTAGAAGTCACTCTCTTTACTGAATACAACTACATAGAAGCGGCTTGTAGAATTGAGACTAATAGGGTGGAATATAATGGACTCTAATGCTGGGAAAGGTGGAAGGAAAGAGGACAACCAGCAGCAAGGTAAATAGACTCAGTTACCATAACAATGAGAGTTCCTGAGGGACCAGGTTAGGAACAGAGTATCATAAAGAAAATCTATGTGGTCACCAAGAGTTGACCATTTGATGGCAGGTAATCATCGATCCTTCAGAGAACATTATTGCACACACACATTCCTCAGATATCAATTGCTAAAAATTAGTGAGTTGTGTGGATGACTGTGTCAAGTAATGCAAGAACATAGCCGCTTAAATAAGAACGCAAATTCCCATATGGCATCTCGCAATTGTTTAACTTCTATGTGACTAACTCAGCTTTGGTGCTGAGGCAGCAACTCCAGAAGCTAGAACAGTAGCCTTATCACAAGGCTGTGTTCTTGCCTTTTGAACTCTGCTCTGAGCTTTAACTTTGATTGAAGATAAGATTATAGTATAAAGATGAGCTGTGTGGGTGAATATGCATGTGTAATTGTGTACGTACGTGTGTGCTATAGAGTCATATATTGTATTTCATAAAGTGCACCAGGATTACAAGCTACTTAGTCTAAAGCCAGCTAATAAAATCATGTCTTTGAGACTTCTATCAATGCCATACTTAAGATAATTCTATCTCAGTAGAACTGACTTAAGGTTGCCCTCAAGTTAAAATCCTGCTGGTAGCCTCTCACTGTCCAAATGACTTGGAAATCTTAGAGTTTTGGAAGGAACAGATGGCAGAGTTGCTGGTATTCAAACCAGAGAATGCTGTGAGTTTTACCTCCAACATAGACAGGAAAACTGAAATATATTTCATGTCCAAAATAGTTATTTTGAGGAGTCATTTGTTTTTATGTAAAGAGAAATGTTGATCTGGTAAGATACAAAGCTTTATTTGAAGGACAAGTTCCACCTCACATGCAAAAACTCTAACCCGGGGGCCCCAACTCCCAGTTCCTGGACTGGCACCAGTCCATGGCATGCCAGTAACTGAGCTGTGCAAACAAGCGAAGCCTCATCCATGGGATGCAGCAGCACTCAAAACTACATCCCCTCCAGTACACGGAAGAACTTTTCTCCACAGAACTGGTCCATGGTGCCCAAAAGATTGGGGGCGGCCGCCCTAACCTAATTTAAGAACATCTTATCCAGTTATACTTGGTGCTTTTTTGTGAAGTGAAATGGATCTATATCTGTTGAAAAAAAATTAAAACAATAACTCACATCAATTATTTAAACTATCTGTCCTTCAAAATTGTGTTTCTCTGGATATCCTTTATATATGCGTAGTCCAACAACTTCTTGTACATTTCTAAAAATGACATGCATTTTTGCTTTAACAAGATGAGACGGTTTCATTAAAGTAAATGTTTTTGTCTAGTCCATATTTATGGCTGCGCCTGCAGGAGGGGTGCACATTTTTATGTGTATTTTGTTAAATGCCTTTTTGTTCCTTTGTGACACAAACTGCTTTTTGTTCAACTAAGGGAATATTTAGCCGTTATGGCATTTAAGACAATATCTGTTTGGCAAGACCAACATTTAATATCATTAGAATTGCTGCAAGAATGTGTATAAAATATAATGCCTCAGAATAGCTAAAACATAATTGCCCTGAAGGGATTTCTCACTTGCAAGAGTCTGCAGTATGTTTTTCTTTCTTCTTTTTCTCAAAGAGAGTCAAATAGTAGTTTCAAGCTATTAAGTATACTATTTTTGGAATGATGCTATTCTTTCTTGAGAGTAAGACTGAAATATTGTGGTTTCATTATGAAAAGAATGAACTGAAGAAAAAATTAAACATTATATAACTAAAGGACTCTGGTCTGAAATTTCTTGAGACTCTAGTTTCCCCAAAATGACATGTACAGTATTAAATGTATTACAAGGTAGTAGGTTCTAATGATACTTTAATAATTTGTTAAATATATATGCTACCCCACTTGAGTTACTTGGGATGGTTTGCAAATAGTTAACATTTAAAATAAGGATTCTCTCTCCACCCCAAATAAAAATGGCAGAAATGACTAAGTGAGATGGGAACAATGAAAAAGAAATGTGTGTATGGAGGGAGAAGGTTCTTCAATTATGCTTTCCAAAGACCTGGACAGTGAACCAGGTCTTCAGGGCCCTTTGAAACACCAACAAAAAAGAGGCTGAATGAATCTTGAGGGGAAATAACATTCTATACAAATTGTATGTAAATACTGGCTTTTATTACACGTGTCAAGCTAGCTTGAAAGCTGGGGTATTAAGGAATTGGACAATACAAATAAAATGTGAATGCATGCATAGTTAATAGAATAACAGAATAACAAAAGGGACCTTAGAGGTCTTCTACTCCAACCCTCTGTTCAAACAGAAAACCCTATACCATTAGCAATATATCTTTATATAACTTATATCCTTATAAGAAGGTAGGGTTATATACAGTTGAAAGAGCACTGTAAGCTTCCACATAACTATTTTCTCATAAACCATTGAAAGCAGAGTTCTTTAGGAGAACCTTTGAAATATGTACCGCTGCCATAAATTTGTTCATTTGTGTATTTGGATTTGCTTTTGATTTGAATACTTTTATATATTTATATTTTTATTACTAGTATTCTATAATAAATTACTATTATAATGTATTTGATGACTACATTGTAAACTGCTGGGAATTGGTACAGATGAGTGAAAATAAAATATTTTCAGGGATGGGCGACAACGTACTCTATATACAAGCACAACCCATCAGTAGCCAATATTATCAGGGGAAATATATTACTATAAGTGAAACAGCAGCATTGGAACTAGCTCTTCCAATTCTGCTATAGATTACAAGACCAAATGAAAGACTTTCAAATCTCCTGAATTCTTCAAGTCATATGCAAAATAGAATTAAATTGTACAGAGTGTGTTGGAGAAGGAGACCACAGTGATGGAATGTGTCCATTTATTGTTTTAAAATAGAATCTGGAGGGATATATTCAAAATATTTTTTTAGACACAGAGTTTCAGTTTGTATTAGGCTGTACATAGAAAGTTGTTAAATGAAGAAACAAAGAATGGTTGATTCCCCTATTTTTTTTTAAAAACATAAACTTGAACTGTTATAGGAGCTTTCCAGGGGTGGATTCTACTTACCTTTGCTACCGGTTCTGTAGGTGCACGCGCTTCGCGCATGATCGGAGTGCGTGGAGCGTGCATTCAGTGTACGCGCATGCTGAACGGACGCTCCTGCACATGCGCAGAAGCTTTTTTAAGCAAAAAAAGCTTCCTGCGCATGCACACAAGCGCGCTCTGCACGGTGTGTGCAGGGACAGGTAAGTATGGGCATGTGGGGGGGCTTCGGTCTGGGACTATTAGAACCGGTTTGGTGACATCACAGTGTCACCGCTACCTATTCTATAGAACCGGACCGAACCGGGAGCAACCCACCACTGGAACTTTCTGAATACAAGTAATCCTTGACTTACAACCTTTCATTTAGTGACCAAAGTTGCAAGGTCAAAGGAGTGAATGAGCATACCAGTGCATTTTTTTTTCAGAGGAAATGCAGATAGCACAAAAATGGGGTCCTACTTGGTTTTTGGGACACTGGCAGAATAGAATATATATTTAATTTGAAATATGATTTATGATATATTTATGGTAAAATCATAATATCCCTCAATAATATATTGAATTCTGCCCATGTCACAAAAGAAAACTATCTCAACTATATTATTCCACTCTCTAATAAAGGAGAATATTTATAGCTCAGGATTGACATGAGGGGGTCCTTGGTGTTCTCTGAGCTTGCTTGTTTTCTGTTACCTAGTTTGGTAACATCATCAGTGCTAATCACTGGTCTAATCTATCATTGATGATATTACCTAGTTTGGGTAATGAAACATCTGTAAGAAAACATGCAAGCTCAGAGAGCACCAAGGGCCCTTCTCTCACTTTCTTTTCATAGTCCTTCCATGCAAAAGATTACTGTTCTATTTTCTCATCATGGTATTCTTCAAGTACCTGCTATGATGAAGAAATTGCCTTAGAGATGACCCCCATTGATTGATCAATAGGGCTATTCTGTTTATAAACCTTAGTACAGAATGAAACAGCAAGCAATTTAGCTACTGAGATTACTTCAGTTGGAAAGGCAATGACCTTGGTAGCTAGCCAAATATTTTTTTCAACGAGTAAGGTGCAAAAAGGAGTAGAAAATAGTTACTGGAATAGCATAGATAAACTAAAAACAAGCCTTCAGAATCTGTTACAAGCCCTTTCTACGCTAAAGAACAAAAATCTTGTCAACTGCTAATAGCAATAGCACTTAGATTTATATTGACTCACCCTTCTATCCTTCCGAGGTGGGTAAAATGAAGACCCAGATTATTGGGGGCAATAGGCCGACTCTGTAAACCACTTAGAGAGGGCTGTAAAATCACGGTGAAATGATATATAAGTCTAAGTGCTATTGCTATTGCTATACCGCTTCACAGCCCTCTCTAAGCTGTTTAGTGTCAGCCTATTGCCCCCTCTGGGTCCTCATTTTATCCACCTTGGAAGGATGGAAGGCTGATCAACCTTGAGCCAGTGAGACTCGAACTGGCAAACTGCTGGCAGCCGGCAGTCAGCAAAAGTAGCCTAACCTCTAATTCTAACCACTGCGCCACCACGGCTTTTTCATATATTGGGGAAACAACAGATGGGCACCAACAAACTTGTTTCAGGATGGGATCCAGAAATCTCATCGATAAAATATTTTCAGGCAGGATTCCAGAGCTATGCTTTGTCAAAAATAATGATATTCAAGATGCACAACTGTGAAATAAGGACAGCTGAAGTTTATAGTTCTTTTCCAATAACTCCAGTATTAACTAAAGAGCATCTGAATAGTGATGTTGATGACTAGGCATTTTTTTAAAATGCAAGAAATCCCAAAGAGGAATTAAAAGAAAACATCATATCAAAAAGAATAAAAATATGAAATTCTTCCAAATACCTTAAAGGAAAGATAAAGCTGATGAAAATGATAAACATTCTGGACAAAAAAAAAAGAGGAAAAGATAAGTCCAGTCTAGAGAACAAGACAGGCAAGAGCTGTCCCAGAGGTCTGAGACAAGTTCTGGATATGATGATTTGAACTCTGTGTTATGCTTGCTGAATCAAATCCATGAATCATTACATTGTCTTGATATATTTCTTACTACAGTAGTTACTGTATGGCACATATTGCCTAAAGCAGTGGTTCTCAATCTTCCTAATGCCACGACCCTTTAATACAGTTCCTCATATTGTGGTGACCCCCAACCATAACATTATTTTTATTATATATATTTTTTGCAGTAGTTGATGATTTTACAGTACATGATTTTACATTTACCCTGTAATTACAATTCATGAAGTATCGTTTTACCTCAAATACTGCTGCTTTCAACACAGCAGCTGCTTTCTACACAGTAGCTGCTCTCTACACATGTGTGACTGGTCCGCATAAGTTCATTATGGCGCCAACCCCATCACATACATCTGTATTTGTACGGGGTATATGTGATGGGGTTGGTGCAATGATGTCATCACTCCGGGTACTCGTATGTGGGCATATCTGTATGTGGGCGGACCCGCCTGGAGATGAATAGAGGAGCGGTGTCTCGGTTCCTAAGACCATCGGAAATATGTGTCTTCCAATGGTCTTAGGCAACCCCTGTGAAAGGGTCGTTCGACCCCCAAAGGGGTTGTGACCCACAGGTTGAGAACCGCTGGCCTAAAGAGATTAACAACCCTTTTTTTGGCACTCAGCAACTTATTAAAATTAAATTAGTGTTCTTTAATTGCCTTAAGCCAATATCTATCATAAACTCATGCAACGGATTATTTTTCCTCATTCCATTCACTCCATATTTTCATTGGCTATCTGATTTAAAGACATTGCAAGGGTTGATTATTTGCTCTCTAATTATTAACTCATACTGAGCGATAGTAAAATTCTCTTCACATAAAGTCGCTGAGGAGTTTTTTTAAGACAGAAAGTTATATTTGCTCATTGAAATATCTTACTGTCAAGGTTCTTCCAAAACTTCTATTTATATACATATTCCTTCAAGCCTCCTGCACAGTCTAACAGAGAGCCAAAATTCCTGGAAATGACAAACACGGTGCTCAAGGAAAAGCAAGCAATAGACCCACCAAGATTGCTTCTCTCAGTGTCTCTCTGCACAGCAAGAGAATAACAAAATACTGGTACATTAAAAAAGGAATGCTGAAAATATAGATTCTGTTATCCAAGGAGCAGATATTTTATATGCCAGCAATTTCTTTATTTATCATAGGTTGTCCTCATTCTCAGAAAGAAATTGAATGGAATATGGATCTCTAGATTTTCAAGAATTCAGCATAGTTCCTCCTCCAACTCATTCTACCTTTCAAAGTATTCCAACAAAACCTGCTGCTATAGCAAACTCTCATTAAAGTATGTTTTAATGGCAGGGATTCTAGATCTGATTAAAAATTCTGATTGACACTGCGTTGCCCAAGCTATCTTATTTTTGGTACACTTATTTGGATAACTGTGAGCTAGAAAAATAGTACGGATGGAAACTTAGAGAGACAAATTTAACAAGTTAACAACATGTTAAGATGACATGCTGTGTTAGATTGTTTCTGAATCTGGAACTAATTAGGTGACTTGAAGTGCCACCCTATGCCTTGGCTGTCTTATAATAGTCTACTTCCCATGGAGGCAAACTGCCAATGGTAATGTTCTATTAGGGCAAGGGTCAGCAAAGTGCGGCTCTAGAGCCGCATGCGGCTCTTTGGGACCTCTCCTGCGGCTCCCTGTTGGATGATCCCACCACTGGGTGGCCCCTCCCCTCCCCCTCACTTGCACAC
>JANHFM010004608.1:44879-56559 GCA_032468115.1 Grayia smithii | reverse complement strand
TGTGGACTTCAACTCCCAGAATTCCTCAGCCAGCCATGGGGAATTCTGAGAGTTGAAGTCCACAAGTCTTAACGTTCCCAACGGTGGATATCCTTGCCTTAGAACATGTATATTTTGTTATGAGTAAAGAAATACATAAACAAATCAGAGTTAAACCCATTATCCGTAGATAGATGCAACGATTAAACCAATGGAAGAATTCTGCAGTTAATAAAGCTATAACCACAGGAAATAAAAGTTTCCTTGGTATATATTTTATTCATAATCATTTAAAGAGGATGGAATTCAACAAATATTCCTAAAATTAGAGGCAAAATGAATTCTCTTAAATATTTATGTTTCCCCCCCTCCCTTATCTAAAGTGAGCCACTCTTGGCAGCCTCCATCAGTAGACAAACTTAATTCTTTGAGGATTCAAATGGTTACTTTAAAGCCTATAAATGCACTATTCTATTGAAAAGTAATTAAGCTAATGTCATGTCTTAGGACCATATATTGTTTCATCAATACTTTCCTTTCTCCACAGAACATTGAATTAAAATAAATGAACATTTAGATTAAAAAAGATTCACCTTTTGAACTGGAAGCTCTTCCAGAGATCATTAATTTTCACCTGCTGTCCTGCCTTGTTTTCAGCATCGTGGTGTTTTTTCTTTATACTTGTTATTTTCTTGCTTAAACCACTAACTTTGGCAGGCATCAGTAATTTACATTTCGCCACCATAGGAGATTTTAGAGAATTGGTTCTAGATAATGCAGGAATCTGAAGAGAGATTAAAAAAATTATTTTGTTTCAGTGAAGTCTTATAAATTGTCCCTGTAAAGATTAGACACTGATGGAAGAAAATATTTGTAATTTCAGGGATGAACTGTGGGATCCTTGGTGCTCTCTGAGCTAGGTGGTTTCCTTGCAGACATTTCCTTACCAAACTAGGTAACATCATCAGTGCAGCCACATTACCTACTTTGGCAATGAAACACTGCAGGGAAACTGCCTAGTTCAGAGGGCATCAAGGGACTTGACACTACTTGACAGCTACTAAAAGCATTTTTATAGTTGAACGTGCATATCATTTCAAACAGTTAAAGACTGGATTTGTATAGCACACTTAACCCTAAACCCAAATTAGCAACGCACAACTGGATTTTCATTTGCTGCTACATTGAAATAAACTGGGTTAGTGGGAGAGCATGATTCATCTAACATGCTGAGAAAATGGTCAGGCTTCTTAAAATATAATAACCAGAAACAATTCCATTTAATCTAATTGTTATTCAAACTCACCCCAAAATATTTCTGACAGTTTCACTTGTATTAAAATCTAAGGCTCATGCGCGCACGTACACACACACACACACACACACACGGAGAGAGAGAGAGAGAGAGAGAGAGAGAGAGAGAGAGAGAGAGAGAGAAAGAGACAGAGAAGCTATTTTTTTGCAATGTTAACCAGTATTAAAACACACTGAAAACAATACAATAATCCAAACCATGTTGTTGTTAAAATACAAATACAATTACGCAAACAATGGTTAATATACACATACCTCAAGAATGAGGAAAAAGAAGCAACTAACCACAAGATGTCAGTATAATTCTGAAGAATATAAAGAAGTATTTTAATCAACTAATGACATTTTGAGAGTTCTGTAGGCAAAACTTATTAAAAATAGCTTGCAGCAGAGAACTTTTAAAAATCACCAAAAGAAAAGTTAAAATAATATAAATCAGCCATCACAAACTTTTCAGTGTATCTATATATGAAGCTTCATTACTCAGTGTTCATTCTCTCCTGATAAACAATTTTTACTCAATAGGGATCAAAGGGCTAAGCATATTATTTCCAAAAGGAAAATTAACAATATTCTCCCACTAAGGAAGCTAAATTAAAGAAACAGAAAAAAAAATCCAATATCATGTTTGATCAACTATTGAAACCAGCTGTGTTCAGCCTAATCCAAAATCTTATGATCAGACTGGAACATTATAAATATATATAACTTATACTTCTGATTTTAAAATGAAATCAAATATAGTGTTTTAGATGGTTCAAGCATATAAAGTAACTTCTCACTTTAAAAAATACTGCACAACTTTGACTGAAACCATGATATACGTAGTAGTGAGCTTCAGGAGACAGCATTACTTATTCTCTCTTTCCTGTTTGTGCAAGAGGTGAAAGAAATAACATGATCTGAAATAATAAGATTTGCATGGTTTAAAGAGCTCCATGCATGCTTAATTAAATAAGCCTTATCAATTGTACTGCAGTTAGCATCCTGAGCTGGAATGCCTTAGGCAATAATGATTTTATGATAGATGTGAGGGTCAAATCAAAGATTTTCAGGTTTCATTTAAAGCTTACTTTGGTTGAAACAAGCTCACTGGATTTGCATATGATGCCGAACTACTTCCGTTTAAAATAAAGGTGAAAGAAGATAGAGCCTAAAGTCTGAAGCTCACATCAAATAGCTCAGTTGTAGTTTTAGCTATCTGAAAAGAGGCCTACATCACTTGCAAGAGCTATTGCAGCCCGAACTTGAGTAATATGACAACTCTATGTATACAGGTATCTGCCCTCAGTGTGGAAGGGATTGCCACTCTCGAATTGGCCTTTTTAATCACACCAGATGCTGTTTTAGGACCTCTTTCCAGAGCACGATATCATAGTCTTTTGAGACTGAAGGTTGCCAATAAATGTATACAGGGAGTCCTCAACTTATGACAACATAAGTTGCTAAGCGAGTTTGTTAAGCGAGTTTTGCCCCATTTTACAATCTTTCTTGCCACAATTGTTAAATGAATCACCGAAGTGGTTAAGTTTGTAACAAGGTTGTTAAGTCAATTTGGCTTCCCTATTGATTTTACTTGTCGGAAGGTTGCAAAAGGGGATCACATGACCCTGGGACACTGCAACCGCCATAAATATGAGCCAGTGACCAATCATCTGAATTTTGATCATGGGAACATGAGGATGCTGCAATGGACGTACGTGTGAAAAACTGCGGTAAGTCAAACTTTTCAGTGCCGCTGTAAACTTTAAACAGTCACTAATTGAACTGCTGTAAGTCAAGGACTGCCTGTACTTTCAAAGTACTAGGAATAGCTCTGAGGTAACAGAGGGAACAGGAGTAATATTTTAGTTATATCAGAGGATGGTGGTGATCATATATAGAATATGTTATAATTAATCAATACATGTTAAAACAGGTCCTGTCTGCAAGTCATACTTTAGTATTTAGATAGAAAACAAGAATTATAAATGAAAAAGATATACCATATTTTTGGAAACTGTGTTCTTATTATCTCTACATTCTGAAAATGGAAGGATCTGAGAATTCAGATTATCATCTGGTTCTGGACTGCTGTCAGATTCCTGCCATTAAAAAAAAGACAGGCATTATTTTACCTTAAATGTGAACTCCATGTTATTGTTAAAAGTAAAATGGCTGAAGCTATGCCTAAATGAAGTAGAGTAAAACAGTTATGATTTTTCAATCCAGTACTGTATGCTTCTTAAAAGTGATATTAGAATTAATTCCAATAACTAGCAAAGTGACACAACAGTTATAATCTAAATATAATATAAATATAAAAACAGTTTTTTCCCAAACACCATCACTCTGCTAAACAAATAATTCCCGCAACACTGTTAAACTATTCACTAAGCATACGATGAGAAGACCAATAGCAATTACTATGCTATTGGTCTTCTCATCATTCCTATCACCCATCTCCTCCCACTTATGACTGCATGACTGTAACTTTACTGTAATACGATTTATATTGTTTCCTAGTATGATTTGATTGCTTATTTGTACCCTATGACTATCATTAAGTGTTGTGCTTTATGATTCTTGACAAATGTATCTTGTCTTTTTATGTACACTGAGAGTATATGCACCAAAGACAAATTTCTTGTGTGTCCAATCACACTTGGCCAATAAAGAATTCGATCTCTATTTAATCCTGTACCAACTTTCATGAAAGTCAGCCCTATTAAAACCAATGATGATATATATTGGAATGTCTATTAGAAAATGAAAATATCTCATAGCTTAACACGTTCCGACACTCTTAACAGTTAATCGAATTAACTGACTAACAGGCAGGCAAGCAGACTTTGAGGTTTCATAAACAGAAGTTATTTTATAAATGGAGAGCCAGATGTGTAACTATTGCAACAAATAAGAACAGATTTGGACAATCCCTTGAGAGTGCCATGACAATTTAATAATCTTACTTTGGCAGGAGTAGCATTTTTCTTGGTCACTGGGGACTTTTCTGAAGTATCCACCTTGCTTTGCAACAGCTTGTCAAGATTCTGTTTTGATGAACACCGCAGTTCTTTTAAAGGTGATGTCTCTTCATCAGACTCTTTAGTTGCTGGTGAGGTTATTTGTGAGCCAGTCATACTATAGTCTTTACCTGTATCTTTACTGGGTCTTTGATACTGCTTTAGTAATGCTATGCTTTGTGATAGGCTAGGAGTCGAAGATTTCTCTGCAAAGCTTCTAGACCAAGTGAAACAGCTGGACTGTCCTACCCCGGGTGTGGTTGAGAAGAGTCTTTCTATTTCTCCAGTCTCCGATGAACAGGGACTCTGCTCTTCTGTTAATTTGTTTATTTCCTTAGTTGGACTATCAGCCTCATTGTCCTGTAGAGGCTGGTCAGTTTTATTCTTTGATATAGTCTCAGGCAGATCTTCAATGTTGCAGAAAAACCTAACATACATTGAGCGAATATAGGAAGAAATGAGAGATAATATTAAAATCTAATCATGTTAAAATGTTACAGTTTTAATGAAAAAGGAAATTATGAACATATATTAAAATTATGAACACATGCTGAAATAATTAGAAATTAGTGAATTATAACAACCTATGCTAGACCTGTGCTTTCTTACCACTCTCAAAGTTTTATGGTACTTATGTAATACGTTAAAACACGCTAGTTAATATCTATTTTTAATGTTAAAAAAATCTATGAATCAGATGATGTATATATAACATAAGTTCTAAAGGCATGAAAGTCATGTCATTCAGCCAGAAGATGAATCAAATACGTTGAACACATTGCAACATAAATGCAAATCCACTTTGTCATAATTGCATTATAACTAGAATCTTTGAGGTTCAGAACACTGAAACATGCTTTCTAAATTCATTATACTCTATAATGAAATAATAGCTTTACATAAACATACTATGCATATTAGTGTTTGGTGGCATAGGCTTTTTTTATTTCTTAAATTAAGAAAAAATATTTTGTGATTCTAAGCTACCGTAAATAACCTTTTTGGGGGTTTCCCCCCCCCCACCCCCTATACAGAATATATAAGATCAGAAATAAACAGGAGAAAGTATTGCCCGTGTCTAATGAAGTCCCAACCCTTTTTTTTTTTAACTAAAAGAGCAATTTTTTAAAATGATCAAAATGGTAGTAAAATGTTTAAAGTTTGTGGGTTAAAACAAATGTGTCAGGGTTCCAAGTAACACCCCCAACGAAAGAAAACTCCAGTGCCTGAGTTTCCTCAAAGTTCCATTTTATTAGAGACGTCATATTGGCACATCTGGGAAAATCTGAATCTGAAAGCTTCCAGGTTTTCCCCACCCACAGGAAAGTTCAAGGCCCTGCCCAACACCCACATGTCCATCACAAGGTCCAATCAAAGCACCATCCCAATTGGAGATGCCTCCTAGTTCCAGCCGTCCAGGTGCAGGACAAGATGTTCTTGACTTTCTGAGAAAGGAATATTATTATGACTATATATCATCCTGGCTCCATACAATCCCCCCTCCCAGTTTCCCACAGTAGTAAATGTGGCAGGCCTGAAAATCCAACGGAAAAAATGACTTCTAGGCCTGACAAAATGTTTCATACCCTTCAAGAAATGTGCTCCAGCAAATGAATGATTAATGGCAAACTCCTAAAGGGCTGCACTGTTTTTCTCTAGTATCTCTATTACTCAGTCCTGCAAAAATAAATACATTTGAGGAAGTGGCATGCAAACCTGTGTTTTGGCAGTGAGCAAGGAAGGTACAAAAAGGAGGTTAAATTAACTGCACATTTTGATAGTTCATTGATTATATAGTAGATATAGAACTGTTGGGTAGGCAAAGGCTAGGGATCAAGTCATGGGAGCTTGTTCACATAATCTGCAAAGAATTTACTAACTATAACCCAATACAGAATATTTAGAATAATCACAGTTGGGAGGTGCCTCAGAAGAAATCAAAGTAAAATCTTGCTTGCATAAAGTTGAATTGTATTTGACCTGCCATCAAATAGTAGCATCCTTTGTTTATGCAGTTACCTTTTTAAAAGTGCTTTTTAAATATATACATATATATATTTCTGAGATGCTTATGGCCACATCTTCATCATTAGTCATCCTTTGCTTCATCAGCTTATCTTTGGCAATTTGTAATTTAAATGCTTTAACATTTAAGTCCATAAAAATGACTGCATATCTACAGATTCTTATAAGGGCTGAAGACATTAATCAGATAGATCCCTCATGTCATTTTTTGACATGTCAAGTAATCACTTTTTCCTAAGGTTCTAGTTGTATAGAATAATGTTTTTCAACTTTCACAACTTTACATTTTGTGGACTTCAGTTCCCAGAATTCCTCAGCTTACTGGCTAGGGAATTTTGGGAGTTGAAATCCACACACCTTAAAGTTGCCAAGGTAGAGAAATACTGTTATAGACACTGCAATTCCCAGAATTCTCATTCAGCACAATCTCACCTAGAGAGCTCCATATTGAATAAAGTAGCTGTGATATTAATTATATTTGCTAATATATTGTGTACTCCTGACTAGACTATCTGATTCTACTGATAGTGTTTAAGTTTTTAAAAAAATATTATTTTGCTTTTTTTAAAAAAAATAACTGAAATTGCGGGAACACAATTTAAAGACACATACCTGCTTCTGGTTCCTGGAACAACCACTGCACCATTGTTTTCATTCTCCTTCTGAAAAATAGTGGCAAATTTATTTCTAAGCCTGGGCTGAACACAGGAATTGTCCTTATTTTTGCATGAGTCCTGAGAAGCACAGACTGCAGGTATTCCACTAAAATGTTGCTGGTTCTCATCACATTTTTCTGTTTTGGTTTTTTTTGAGTTTGAAAAATACTGGCTTAACAGTTCTTCTTCTGATGCTTCTTCTAAATATATAAAAGATGAATTAAGTTCAATTCTACTAGAAACTAGATCTATATCAGCATTTTTAATAGATTGATATTTATATCGTAGATAAATACTACAGCTGTATATTAGTTTACTCCAAGAGAAAAAGAAAAATTGAAAAGTTAAAAGAATTAAAAGAAATTAAAAATTAAAAGAATTAATTAAAATTAATTCTTAGAATTAATATTAGAAATTAAAAGAATTAAGTTAAAAGTTAAAAGAATAAACAAATTATGTTTGTTTTAACATAAGTGTTCTGTTAGTAATACCTTTGGGTGATATATAGAAACATAAAAAATTACATAAGAAATTAAGAAAGAGGCTATGGGTATATGAAATGTGTGTGTGTGTGTTTTAAATATAGCAGTCATACCATGCCTTGGTCTTTTTGCCACTAGCATTTTGCTAGGAAGTTTAAGTCCTTTTAAGTTAATTAGCCGCTCAACTCCTCGGGTAGTGGGTTTCTCTAGCAAAGGTGTTGAATTTGTGACAATTTTTGCAGTAAAACAGGGTTTGTAGTCCCTGCTCCAAATACTCTTTAAATAGGATGACTTCTCATGAGTATAACTGACATCCCAACTGCGGCTTCTTGGTAATACATGCTATACCAAAAGAACAGAAAGGAAAAAAAATAAAGTTATATTACTCTGTATCTCTAAATTACACTGAAGTTAGTTTTATTACTAGAGTTTTCTCAATCATGTTTTCGTACCTTACCATTGGACACTGAACAAAGGGAACCTAGGAAAGTGATCAAACAAGAGCCTCAGTGACGCACTTAATTAGTGCTCTGGCTAAGTGATTCCACTTAATTCCATCTGCCTGCAATTAGTGTTGGTTCGAATCTCACCAGCTCAAGGTTGACTCAGCCTTCTCAGCCTTTTGGGGTAGGTAAACTGAGGACCCAGATTGTTGGGGGCAATAAGATGACTTTGTAAAAATGCCATGGGGGGGGGGGCAAAAACCCCCAAATAACAAGGTGTATACAAGGAATGAAGGAATTTCCTAACCACATTGAGTTGTGCTTGAAATTGTAAGCCGCCCTGAGTCTCCGGAGAAGGGCGGGATATAAGTGGAAATTAAAAAAAAAAATCTACTGAAAAGATTGACCATGCAATCTTTTCAACTCATATATGCCTTAATACCTTTCTGATTGGGAAACTCTTGAATTACAGCTGCCTATGTAATAATGATTTTAGTTATGCAATGGCTTTAGTTTTTCCAGATGATGTACTGGCCAAAACTGGTTTAACTCTGAATGATTCTGTATTGTCTTCTATACAACAGCCTTTCAGACACTTGAAAATAGCTGTATGTCCTGCAACTATCAAATCTTCTCCAGATTATGTTCAACAAAGACATCAGATCTTTTTCTTTTGTACTGCCTGAACTATTTCCAAATATGATCCCAGGAGTTTGCATTTGTCCTGGGACAAATTTATCCTGGGTTTGCATTTGTATCTTGTTGTGCTTCTGCCCAACTTGCCAAGATTCTCTGAATCTTGGTACTTAAATTTATTTTTGACATTAACCAAAATTTTATATAAGAATTTGAACAACAAAACATATACTAACACTAAATATTAAGAATATATAGCTAATTGCTTTATAGCATAAGAAATAATTTTTATGTCACTGTTTCTTCAATTTTCTAAACTGACTGCTTAATAGTGTCTCCTGGAGTTTTGTTTGTATCGATATGAATTGACTGAAATTATGAGTCCTTTTCCTCCTATTTTTGAAAGTAGGAACAAATGTCCTTCTCCAATTCTCTCTGACATTATGCTAATTTTCCATGATTTCTGAAAAATCACAAAAAGGCATCACGAGGCCCAAACCAAAATCATAAAATTCTCCAATATGAGACTATTTTAAAAAAGGAAGTCTTATCAGCATAGTGTTTATGAAATTTCTTTCCTAAAAGTTATTGACAACCAACCCAAGATACTTATGAAGTCAAATCTAATGTATAGCTAATAAGCAAGTCCTGTCAATTCAAATCAAATAAAAGGGTCGAATACAGAATATTTAGCACAGAGGATACTTATGCCTGAAGAGACTCAACAAGGACAAAAATAGTTTTGTAGTGGCTCCAAGTGGTTGTTAACTAATATATCATCTAAAATTGTAGTTTTGATATAGGATTTTTAGTATAATGTATCAAATCCTGGCATAAAATGTATAACTCTATATACTTCAGATTTATCTAGGTCTGAGTTCAAAGTCAAGCAAAAACAAGGACAAAATTGTTCTTGATAGACCATTAAAATATTTTTAGATACAAAATATTACCAGTGATACATCAGGATCGTAGTCATCAATTTGCTCCATTGTGAAAATATCTTTATTTCCAAGTGCAATTTGAAAAGCAGTCTTATCATCAAAGTATCTAAATGAATCGATCTCAGAAAAAGCACCACTTTTAATTAGAACTTTCTTTTTTATATAGTTTAATTTTATGGCGTTCATAACTCTGCACAGTTCACATAGAAATGTACATACAGTTTTACAACATATGAAAAACAAACTTCAGTCTTTGTTTTAAGTAGATATAAACTTAAATAACTTAATAGCTAGCCGAGGGATTAAAACTGCATATAACTTAATCCCAACTTAATTTTCCTGGAGGTTTCAATGAGATTATGAAATCCTACAATGGATTATATTATTTGAAAAAGCATTTATTCAAGCTTAATGCTATTCCGAAGAGGATCAACATAAGCCAAATCAAATCTAAATAGCAATTGATCTAGAAACAATTCCTTTTTTGCAATAACAGAGCTTAAGGATTTTATCAAGACATAGAAACAACTAGATGGTGACATTTTTATGCCCTCTAAGTATATTACATTTTTATTTGATAAAGGATACTTTCCAGCATAAACTAGAGTTTCTGGATCAATATCATCTTCATAAGCATTCAAAGGAACAAGTTTTCTTCTGACTGGGTCAAAAACCAACTGATAGAGGAATGTATTATTAGCACGAATAAATCCTTGTATGTATTCTTCAGATACCAAAATATTCATTTTTAAATACTGTCCCATTTTTCCAATGACCTGTCAGGAAAATGAACAAACAGTGCTCATGAGTAATAGCAAACACAAGTGCTTAGCTTGTAAATAATCTCTTTAGTCACATTAGGGGAGAATTTCCATAATCATCTGTCCTCCTATCGTATCATTCCCTAATGATCTTAGAAACAGATGTTCAGAAAGAAAGTTAATATCCAAGCCAATACCTTTTGTGAATCTACATATCAGTGCTTTGGACTTTACATGAAGAAAATCTAGAATATCTGAGTTATGAGAAAGGTTATTTTCTAAAGTAGACAGTATTCTAAACACAGAACTGTTCCTCTTTTTCTAAAGGGACAACTAAAAGATGCACAACCGTCTCTAGGATGAAAGAGAACCTTTCTCTCCCAATTACAAAACAGTAAAAGTATAAGAAGCCTAAATATAATTCAAACAAACATGCACAGATCAAAAACATAATAAGAAAATAATAGAGCTTCACTTCAAGGATAATTCAGAAGTGCTTTTGATATCCTGTGAGAACAGCTTCTTTCTGCTATTCATTAAAATAGAGAGCAAGCCTAGAAAAGCAGCATCACTGCTTTTGAGGTACCCAGTATGAAAAGGAAATCAAACCATAACTGCATGAGGTTGGAAAACTTGCTATGTGAAAAGTGGTACATTCTCTGAAACAGGAAATATTCACAGGAGGAAAAAAAACATCTTCTAATGCCCATATCTCTCAGTGAGAAGATGATACATGAGCAAGCATCTACATTAAGTTATAGTTAGTAGGAAAATTAGGACATGTCAAATTTTTCAACTTTCAATTTCCAAACAGGCTCAAAAGTTGTGACATGCCTTGGAGATTCTAAAGTTATTTTGGTTACTTTAATACTGTATAATTTAGATGTGCTCGGTAAGTAACTACATAAATATAATAACCTTTCAACATTTTGTTTGTTTCATTTGTAGATCATCTAGGCTTCTGGCTATTTAACATGCAAAGCTGAACAGAAACTGCCAAGTTCAGAGCACAGCAAAGAATTTTTCTTGATCAATAGATCAGTAAACTCACTTGTCAAGAAAGATAATGGTCATAGTCTTCTAATTCCTTTCCATCATTCAGTCTGTAGTTACTTAGGTTCTGCTCTGAGTTCCCCATAAGAAACATTGTTAAAAGCATTGGGAATTAACAAAAGAAGAAAGAAGATGCTTTCTGAATAAGAGTTAAGAAGCTTGGATCACTCATCCTTCAATGAATCCTGATGTGTAACTTCAATATTAGACAACTTTTTCCACAGTCCATTGGGCAAATTTAAATCCAATCCATGACTTCTCTTGTATGGAAGTTCCTTGAAAGGGTTACCTAAATTAGATGATACCTGTTCTATTTGAGGGTTTGCTCAAATAACTGGAGGAGACCAGTAACAATTCAACTCTTATTTATTTGCAAGTAGGC
>JANHFM010004608.1:24418-35036 GCA_032468115.1 Grayia smithii | reverse complement strand
GCAGAGCTGGCTGGGGAATTCTGGGAGTTGAAGTCCACACATCTTCCAGCGGCCAAGGTTGAGAAACACTGGGTTAGAACAATACATTACATGCAGTTGTCACGTTGATTAGGTCGGTATGGCTGGAATCTAGCTTAGTTTGTGGCTTATCGTGTGAACGTTGGCAGTTGGGTTAGTTCAGCAAAGGAACATTCATTTAGCAAGTTGTGGAAAAGATGTCGTGGACCTACGGATGGATATATTAACCTGATTGTTATTTTATCAGTGCTGTCATTTTGTGAGCTTTCAATCTTTAGTATCAGTTTGCCACCTAGAGTCTGCTTTGATCGAGGCAATACAGTAGATGAATCTCATAAATAAGCACCCTACTGCCTATTAAATCTACAAACCTCTTGGCAAGCTCCAGGATCCAGAAAATCTGGGTGTCCAAATTGGTTAATTGGATAAAGGCCATTGACTCCCGATTGATTCCCAATAAATGCACATGTCATTTATGACATGTCTTGTCATGCTGATGTATTTGCAGCAACAACACAATAATTCTTTAAAGGAGAGTCCAATAATATCTTTAATTCTGTCCATCCAATTAATTTTTCTCTACCCCTTCTGTCTTCCTCAACCTTGCCAACATTCTTATCCAGCAACTAGTGAAGCATATGCCAAAGACGAATTCCTTTACACTATCGCTTCAATGGAAGTCTTTACTTAGTGCAGGATCTACTTATGTTGTTTTATTTTTCTTGTAGTACTCTTTATAACAATATCCAAATTCCTTTCATCTTTCTTTTGAACTTTCTCAGTGTTAATCTTTCTGCACATTTTTTCCAGTATCTTTTATTGCATATGCATGAGGAATTCATATAGCTTTATGATTGGAATGAAGCGGTTTTAGGTTAGCACTAACATGTTTTCCAGGTCTAGGACTTTTTTTTAAAGGTTAAATTTGGGTTATATATGTGCACAACTTTAAACATGAACTGCATGGATTTCCAAAAGGATTTTGTACCTGGAAAAACTGCAGGATGAAGAAATAAAAGAATTAGGGAGCAAGAGTGCAATACAAATTTTTTTTAATGAATTTTTTACATTTGAAAAAAAAACAAAATGAGTAAAAGATGACACCATGCTACTACTTATTCCTGGTGTGATAAAAATAAAGAGGGTTTTTTTCCCTCTCATATAATGAGGGTCATCTAAGGTCATATAATGAAGCTGAATGATGCATTATTCACACAGGAAAAAAAAGTGGAGAGCTGGAACCCAGACCCAATTAATGTCTTTCATTTAGTTATTAAGTTTAAATTATGCCTTATGGAAGGGCTACTTCAGTTACAAGAAAAAAAAATATTTTAAAAATGCTTTGCTGCTTTTCCAAACACTTTCCCCCAAATTTAAGGTACTGCAACATAAGTTACCATATTAATAAATCAAAAGGTTGATATGGTCTAGAGAGAATGTTTGCATTCATTTACTCTGAACCTAAGTATTTGTCTCCTTGCAAATGAGTCACAGAGTCATTCTGAAACTAATTTCCATCTTGCTCCGAAAATAATATTACACATTGTACAGCCTGTTAATTTAAATTTACTGTCTATTCAAAAACTTTGCAGCTATGAATTAGGCTTAAAGGTGGAACAATTTTTAAAGAGTTTAATGCTTTGTACAGTATATTTTTTTGAACAGACAAATCTGGTGAGGAATCTTTTTTTTCCTTATTATTTGCCTGTGAGCAATTTGTATGTTACTGTCATTTCTTGCAAAACGATTTCTTTTTTTGGAAGTGTCAAGTAGCACACCCATCCTAGGGACAAAAATATATTCACAGTTATCTCTTCATTATCACTGAGTAAAAAGAGCAATGAGTCAAACAGTAATTGGAAAGTAGGCAAATATGTTAGTTCAAAGAAATAAATAATAGTTTTGATATTATCACCTGCTGCTTCTGTGCTATTAAGAGCATCATTTACAGATTTTTAGTCAAATTGCTGCCTACAAAGTTAACACTGAAGGTGTTGCTGCAGTGTCATTATGACCCTCTGAATTTCTGCAGCCTGGTTCTGGTCACTGGATCCTTGATTCCATATTTGGATTAAAACAAAATGTGTTTCTGCTTTTAGGAAACTTGCAAGTCCGTTTGTGAATCTCCTAAGAAGGTATCTGAAAACAGTTCTATCCCATACAGCTGAACTGGGTTAGTTGTTGCAATCTAGTCTTTCACAAAATATAGCAGTATTGCCAAATGTTTTAATACGATTCTTCCATACAGGCTTATCAGCTGATAATGATACAATCCACAAAGCCCATAAAACAATCTGACCATTCCTAAATGCAGGTAGTCCTCAACTTACAAATACAATTGAGCCCCAAATTTCTGTTGCTAAGGACTTCTGTTGCTGAGACATTTGTTAAGTGAGTTTTGCACCTTTGTATGACCTTCCTTGCCATATTTGTTAAGTGAATAGCTGCAATTGTTACATTAGTAACTTGGTTGTAAAGTGAATCTGGCTTCCCTATTGACTTTGCTTCTCAGAAAGTCACAAAAGAGGATCACTTGATCCCAGGATAAATATGAGTCAATTGTCAAGCATTTGAATTTTGATCATGTGACCACAAGGATGCTGCAATGGTCGAAGTGTGAAAAATGGTCATAAGTCATTTTTTCTGGTGCTCTTGCAATTTTGAATGGTCACTAAGTGAACTGTTTTAAGTCGAAGACTACCTGTAATGCTGGTTCCTCCGAGCCAAAATTTAAAACATTCATACCTATTGCTAATGGCCTTCCAACATAATCCCGTGAGGAAGATCATTTGTATTTGTTAAGCATAAACAATTAAATAAAAACAAACATGACTAATAAAAATACTGAAAATAGTGAAGAATTCTACATTCTTGAAAATCATAATTATACTAACAAGAGTGGTTTAGATTTGGAACAGACTAAGTTGCTCAAATAAACGAGGGACCCTCAGGCAAAATTATCATTAATGTGTGCATTCCTTCATGTAGCACAATAGTATTGCATTGCTATCAAGAATAAAGCTCAGTAAACAAAATAAGTAATTAGTAAGTAAAATTAACTTGCTTTTCTCTTTTTCATACCTTTGGAGCTTTCTTTCTCTGATCCAGCCTTTGCTTCTGGGAAGCCAGTTGGGAAGACCCCCCCAAGAAAGTGCAACTGTCAACCCTGAAGCTGACCTGACCGAGGCTATTTTGAGGCTTCACTGTTGCCACACTGGAGCTGAGGGATAGGAAGCGTGGAATAGAAGTAGCTGGGGTTTTGTAGCCAAAACAAAATACTTTCTCCTGGGAACCAAGGACTTTCCCACAGGTGGCCAGATAGAGGAGGAGTGAAGTTACCAGGCAACCAGACGGCACCTTGATTGGATTATGCGACTGATTGTTTGGGGAAGGGAAAATACTTTTAATTAGATGAAAACCACGGGAATATTCAGAGTCAGTTTTCACCAGCCTGTGCCAATATGATATATTCAATAAAACTATTCTTTAAGGAATCTACCTGCCTCGGAGTTCTGTTTACTATGGATGTATTACTTGGAACCCTGACAGCAACTGTCATAAATACATGTTTGTTGCCAAGCACCCAAATTTTGATCACATCACCATGGGGATGTTGCAGTGGGCATAAGTGTTAAAGCCATCAGTCACTTTTCAGTGCCGTTGTAACTTCAAACAGTTACTAAATGAATGGTTGTAAGTCAAAGTTTACTTGTATTTGAAGGATCACCTCTCCCTGGTTACATCTACCCAGCTCACCAGAATGGGAATGCAAGATATGTTACTGCTTCCATCTATTAAGGAAGTACAACTGATGGGACCCTTTGAAATATCACTCCTTTGGAAATAAAGGTTGGCCTGCTCTTTGCTACTTATCTGGAAGTCCTTGAAAATAGGGTTTTATCAGTGGGCCTAGAGCAGTATTTCTCAACTTTGGCCTCTGGAAGATGGCCTCTGGATTCTGGGAGTTGAAGTCCACACATCTTCCAGAGGCCAAGGTGGAGAAACACTGGCCTAGAGACTCCAGGTTGATTCAAAGCCAATCAAGCATCACTGCCATGGGGTGTGGAGAGGGTTCTGGAGTTTTTATAGTGTTAATTTTTAATGATGTACACCACCTGGAGTCATCATGTGTGAGTTGGGTATCCATATAAATAATCTTAATAAATAAATAAATAAATAAATAAATAAATAAATAAATACAATCATTTATTTTATGCTATTGACATAAGCTGGTGAATTTAAATGGGCACAGGTTTGCATATACCTAGTTGCTTGATACAAGGTTCAATTAACAGCATGCGTATATGTTTGGTTGCCAGTCTTTTTTTATTTTCACCTTTGTTCATTGCAACACTTCGTACTGTTTCACAATTTTCGGAGTTGTACTGGGAGCAATGAGGGGGAAGGAACAGACATCAGTGGCAGCTGATTTACACCTTTTCGAGAGTGTGATAAATGTGATGTCTGGAAAAAAAAGCAATGTTTTTTTATATCAGATTGAATGCCAGCTAACTTGTTGCTCAGGGTAAATATACAATACTGTTCTCTTTGTGTGAGTTATTAAATTTCAAGGTTAATGACAGCAAATGCAAACTTTTATTTAACTAGGAAATCTGTTTGTTAATCTAAATTGATATAAAATAGTATTGCTACTTCAGCTTCCCAAATATGTATTGATCCCAGGATTAACAGAATAACAGACTTGGAAGGGACCTTGGAGGTCTTCTGGTCTAATCCACTGCTCAAGCTGGAAACCCTATACCATTTCAGACAAATGGTTGTCCAATCTCTTCTTAAAAACTTCCAGTGTTGGAGCACCCACAACTGGAAAGAAATTGTTCCACTGACTAATTGTTCTAACTGTCAGGAAATTTCTCCTTTGTTCTAGGTTGCTTCTCCCCTTGATTAGTTTCCATCAATTGCTTCTTGTCCTGCCTTTGGGTGCTTTGGAGAATAGGTTGACCCTGTCTTCTTTGTGACAACACCTTAGATATTGGAACACTGCTATTGTCACCCCTCATCCTTCTTTTCATTAAACTATTCTCAATCTGTCTAATTTGACCCAATAAAAGAAACATTGTTTAGAATTTGTTGTAAGCAACCATTCCTAATAATTAATTTCCCTATTTATAGTCTTTTCTGAATTTTTGAATTATTGGACACATCCATTTGGAAATGACATTCAAAAGTTCAGTTTAAGAATTTCATAGTTTTTGTGTGGCATATCGACAGAAATGAATACAACTAAATGCTAAAGGTCTGTGTATCTTTTCTCAACATCTTATATGTGTATAAGACCAACCCTTTTCATATTTTAAAGGCCAACAGGATAGAGCTATAATGACCAAGCCCCATTTTTGGAAACGGATTATTTGCTAAGATTAAAATCACAGTATGTTTTTGATGTCTAACCTGACCCCATGTTTGATGATAATGAAAAATCCTGAAAATGATAAGGGCATCAACAGATTCACACTTCCCTTAGTTTTCAATGTAGGTCAGTGACTTGGACTACTAAACCTGTTTCTGAAGCTTAATTATGATAATCCATTTGCTTGCATTTATTTTGTCCCAGAATGAAAGGTTTTGGTATTGTGTGAATTTATTCCATATAGTGGAATTCTTTTTGTTTTCTTTATTGATTGCTATGAGGATGTATCATATTTCAAAGAAATATAACCTAAATTGAATTTTTGTTGTCTCCAACCAAAATCTGGCAATAAAAAAAACCCCAATAGATTAAAAAACAAGTGAAAAATAATAGCCTTCGTATCTGCAAGCAGTTTATCTACTTCCAGTAGACGAGATTATATATTTAGGTTGGGTTGAGCTGTGGAGTCCTTCGTGCTTTTTTAGCATAGTTGGGTAGCTCACATTAATATACTTAACATTTATAGAAGAAGAAATAGTTAACTTACAGAAATTTGAATAATTCGACTTCTCTTGGCCATATTTTCAAAAGAACTATCTTGCTCAGCAGAAGCTATTTTCAGCTTTGGAGGTGTTACAACCTTTTTCAAGTAATTCAGAAAAATCAAAAATAGTTGCAATAGTTTAGGAACATGGACAAGGAAAAAGAATCTATTAACTGATCAGATTTTACACTGTCTCTCAAATGATGATGATGCTAATAGTGGTAGTAATCAGTATTAGGGAATGTAATTCAGGATTACTCCATGGGTACCTGTGGCAGACCTAAGACAAGATCGTATGTGGCTTACAGTCCAGCCTTCTCTATACATGCTTCACAATCATGCAGCACAATTTGTGGGCCATAAACAACCTTTCTTAAAATTTTGAATATAGTTCCTAGACTCCTTGAATGTTGACAGCATGCAGAATACTGCATTGCCAAACTGAGAAGGCTAGTCTCCCTCTTGGCGGGACAAGGGTTAGAATGATAAACAAAATTTGAATCCCAAAACAGAACTGTAATTGGAGAAAATGTCTCAGACATGACTCTCCCTTGTCTTGGTTGTGGCTCTTTTTCTGATCCTCAAAGTTACCATACTTTACAACCAGTTATACTTATTTTCTATAACCAGTTGTTTTTTCCCTACAGCTATTGCCTGATAATTTTTTAAAATATAATTTTATTGTAAGTTTTAAAAACAAGAGTGAAAATTAATACATTAACGTAAATAAGTTTAAAAGTAACAAAAAAAAAATAAAGAGATAAAAGAGAAAGCTAAAGTGCAAAAAGAAAAAAAGGTAAAAGAAAAAAGTAAAGAAGATATAAAGAAGTGACTTCCAGTTTTCTTTCTCTAAAGTTACCTCTTTCTCTAAAGTTATATTGTGACTCTCTTCTTTCTATAATTTATTCTATCTAATCAGCAAAACCACAGATCATATGTTCTTTTTTTTGTTTTACATAAAAGTCCATAAGATATTTTTCAGTCAATAAGCATAAATATTATATTTTCTCTAATTAAACAGGTCCATTTGTCCAACTTTTGCCTCTTAGGACAAAATTAAGCTTATGCTATTGATTTACTCAATTGGAAATGTATGATGGTCCAACTTGGGCTAAATGCTAGGGATTCACCCCAGGCCCTTGGGATAATTCACATATTAAATAGAGTCTAAAGAAGGACTATGTTTTTCTTACCCAGCACACAGTGGTTATGATCTACATCAGTCCACTGTACACTGGCAACTGAGTAAAAATAAATGCAGAAGTTTGATTTAGTTGTACTTCCTAAAACAGAACAGATTTCTTTGCTAAATAAGAGGATGCTGTCTTCCTGCTGCTAGTGTATTCTTACAGACATTATTCCTTCTTCAAGTAAATATCAACCAATTATTCATTAAGAAAGCTGTGGGACTTTTCAGCATTCACTGATTCTGTTTTTTGCAAAGGTAATCGGCTGTCAAACAGAATAGTAGCTGGAGGTGTGAGTCAATTTTTAAATATATTTCAAGGTGGGAGGAGTTAGATTGGAAGGTTTCATGTTTGAAAGTTTAAAACAGACCAGTCCCCTGATCCAAATCCAGGCCAATGCAGCCCTGCATATAAAATACGTTGCTCTACACTGTTTTTTAATTGTTAATTCAAGCCAGTTACCCAGGTGGGCTTCAAAAATTTTAGTATGGGGTTTTCTGCCTGGTTGCTGGGTGGGCGTGGCCATGGTGGGTGTGGCCTAGTCAGTGTCCTGCACCATGGCGTGTGGGGGGGTATGCTTTCCTCAAGCCTCCAAGAGGGTGAAAATGGCCTCCCCAAGCTCTGGTTTTTTGCCCTCCCGGAGCTTCTGTGTGGGCCCTGCACTTACCTGCATCGAAAATGGGCAGCATGGGGACTTCTGGGAGGGGCAGATTGGAGTCGGCAGGGCCAGCCAGGAGTGGGATTTGTGGTTTCTCTGAACTGCATAGAATCTTAGCTAAAAGTTCTCTCGAACGCCTGCAAACCCCCAGCAGCCCTTGCAGTTACCCCTATTACTAATAATATAATTCTCTTTATGTGTTAAAATCCTATTTAACCAGTAATTTAATCAAAAGCCACAAAAAAGCATTACATAACATTTCTTCAGTTAATAACTTGGAAATGGAAAATGGAAAACTGTAAAGTGTCTTAAGTTACCTGAAGATTTAGCAGTTTCTTGGTAATTTTGTATGTATAGGTAACCAATGAAATTGGAATAATGATAGTTCCAGTGAGAAACAAGGAAGTATTTCACATATAATATTTCAGTAATTGTTGCATTTACATTTATACATTTGATGTCAACAAAACTGTAAGCATTTCTTCCTGGAATGCTCCCATTTTCAGAATGGGATGTAGTCGATGGTCTCCAACCTACTTCCATGCTCTACTCTCTGAAAATTTGTTCTGAAGTTCTATAATTTTGCAGGAGATGGGAGCAGAGAAAAAAAAAATTCTTTTCTGGAAATTGCGGAAGAGCTATTCTGAACTCAAACCAATGTCCATATTAAAGTTTTCAACTGTGAAGTTACTGACCTCCCAAAAGCAAATATCATGGATTTTCTTTTTTAAAAATTCAGCTTGTTATGATAGGACAATCAAGTCTCCTGAAAAAGCGCTCCAAAAGGGAAGGAAGAATAGAAAGCAATAAGATGACATGGCTTAAACTAAGATGTAAAATTGGTTTTGTTTCAAAGAAATCTGCCTTTCACATCATAGTAGTTCACAAGTCTCTTCAGAATTCAGTGGAACTTCTGGTTATATGTGTATATTCTGCTGAGTGAAACTTATTTCTGAGAAAAGATTCATGGTTATGCTGTAAATTTAATTCAGGTTATTTGTTAAAGACAATCATGGCAGTTACAGTATAGATATTTATTGTCCATCCAAATATGCAATATCTTATACAAAGTTAGATCTTATTAATGATGATGGGTGATTTGAGCCTCGCCTGATAAAACCTTTCATTCTTTTAGGAAGGAAAAATATTAGATCAACACTATTAATAGTTCAAGAAAATGTTACCAAGTACTTTACAAATACTTTATAAATAAATACTGGCAAATTCACAGAGAATAACTTTCATAATAGCTTAATTTTAATGTTCTTGTCTTTATGAAGCTTCCATTTAAGCAGATTACTTTGAACTCACCCTATAGATTGGTATAGCTCCAAAGATAATACCAGCTTCTTTGTTTACAGATTTGAAACTTTCCAAAGGGGTTTTATTGACCTGTAATATTAAAATAATATTATTTCAGTTCCAAAAACATTTGTCTCTCAGTTGTATTGTATTTAATATATTAATTTTGTATTTTTAAAATCTGCTTTAAGTTGAATTCAGTTCCTGTTTCATTGAAGTACAGCTTCTTTAGTGAAAATAATAGTGGCTAGATGTAGTTCTGACTTGTAGACTAGACTGGGAAGTAAAAGAATCTCCAGAAGATGGCAAGGCATACAATTTCTGTACTGTTACAAAAAAAGGGGGAAAAAAACAACCCTCAAGTGTCTATAAAGTCACCAAAAGCTGAGTTCAATTCAAGGAATTTCACAATAGCAATATTCTTCTTTGTTTCATTATTTCATTATTGTTTGAACAAATAAAGGAATGTTAGTGCTACTTTCATTATACAATGTAAGGCATACATTTTTCTTAAATAGTTCAGAAGTATGAAGTTTAAGCATTGCTTACTATAATTTGAGACATAATCTGACAGAATGATAGTTCTCAAATTTCATATTACACAGTTGGAAAAAACCAAAAGCTTGTCCAGGCAAACCCAAATCTTTCTTACAGTCTTGCTTAGCATGATCCAAAATCCAATAAAATCTAATAACTATTCCACTAAGACACTGTTTTTTAACCTTAGCATCTTTGAGATGTGCGGACTTCAACTCCAAGAATTTCTCAGCCAGGAGTTGAACTCTATACAGCTGAAAGCTGCTGAGGTTGAGAAACACTGCAGTAAGGCAAAATAAAGTTTCAACAGTTAGCACCTTGGGAGAAGCCAGGGACTTGAAAAACTTAAAATCCAGATCAACTTCATGTCGGCTAGGCTTTTTCAAGGTTAAAGATGACTTGGTCATAGTCTTCCATCTATTAAAAAGGCATAATTGAGAAGCAATATGTTACTTGAAAAACAAAGGAAGCATTCAGTTTCATAATTATGTCTGTGATGAATACCATTAATCTCAATTCCAATATGGTCATCAGGAAAAAAAATAGTGCTACTCTGCTGGTTTAATGCTGTAATTTGCTTAAGCATAAGCCCCACTGAAATACAATGATTGAAGAATAATATTCATTGAATACAATGGCTATTTATTCTGATTATATATTTGTAAGATTGCTTTAAATCAGAAACACACCCAGGCAAGACTCTGGCATTGAGTACACTTCTTTAAGAAATAATATTGATTGATTGATTGCCCACCTCCAGTGGACTCTGGGTGGTGCACAAAACTATTAAAAAAATAGTTAAAACTATTAAATTGGACAGACGGACTAGTAGACTAAACTGATCTAATAAATAACAAATACAATAAAACAAAACAGAGGCCTTACGGAAATCATGAAACACCAACCCAGGCCTGGGGTCCAGGCCAGGTTTTCAAAGGTTTCTGAAACCCCAGGAGAGAGGGTCCCTTCCTTATTTAGGGTGTGTGTCAGGCTTGGAAATC
>JANHFM010004608.1:1997-14715 GCA_032468115.1 Grayia smithii | reverse complement strand
GTGATTAAGTACCAGTCTTTATTTTTAATATCTTTATGTTTCATTCCTAATAAAAATATTTCTGGGTTAAAGGGGATAGCTATTTATAGAGAAGTGTAATTACTTCTTATTGCATTAGCAGATAGCTGACCAGCAGCCCTGTTTCAGATAACCAGGTCCCTCCTGGGTAAGGAGGAGCCCTTGTAGAGTTGCTGTGAGGGAATATCCTGAGTATCTGTCAGACGAAGTCTCTCAACTTCTCATGGAATTGGACTCTGGATGAGTAGGCCCTTTGGAGGTGTTGGATACATGTCTGAGCCTTGTTATCTGGGAGGAGTTTAAGCTGGTTGCTCTTGAGGAAGTGGACTGCTACCTTGGGACTGTAAGCTTGGCCACCTGAGTTCTAGATCCATGCCCTTACTGGCTGGTTAAGGCCTCCAGGAGGTGACATGTGGTTGGGTCCAAATGTTAATTAATATTTCTTTGCAAGAGGAGCTGGTACTGCCTGCCTTGAAGGAGGCAGTGGTGCACCCGCTGGTCAATAGACTATTCTTGGGCCCTGCAGCAGTGGTGAAATGTAAAATGTGTTACTACCGGTTCATATACCGGGCATGGCTTGGGGAGGGGTAATGTGATGATGGGCGTGGCCAACTTTTTCTTTTACTTCTTTTAAAGCATTTTTTACAACCTATTCGCCCGAATAGGTTGTTAAAAAATGCTTTTAAAAGGTTAAAAAAAGGCTCTCACAATCAAGCAGCTCAGCTGTGATTGTCAGAGCCTTTTTTTTTTTTTACCTTTTAAAAGCATTTTTACAGCCTATTTGGCAGAATAGTTTTATAGTTTTGTGGCTTTTGTGCTGTTTTAACTCTTGATTGGGAGCTGATCAGAGTTGTTATAATCTGGGCAGCTATATAAATGTTTTAAATAAAGAAAGGAAAAAGAAACCGAAGGCTTGACTTTGGCTGCACAACAGCAAGCTCTTCAAACTAGTGCAATCAAGGCCAGAATTGAAAATTTCAAATGATTCAAAGTGCAGAGTGTGCAAAGAATCAGAAGAAACAATAGATCATATACTCAGTTTATGCAAGAAAATGCACAAATTGATTATAAACAATGACATACCATGTTTTCCAGAATAATTTACTGGAACACCCATAAAAATTATCATGTGCCAGGAATAAAAAAATAGTGGGAACATTGAACTGAAAAAATAGTTGAAATTAAAATGCAGGTTAAAATATTGTGGGATTTCCGAATACAAACTGATAAAATTTTTGCTCATACCACACCATATTTAAGTGTGGTTGAAAAGAAGAAAGTGAGGATAAATGATGTGGCTGCAGCTTCATTCATGTCAGAAGCACCTACCAGGACTCTTCCGTGTTAAAGGATTATCTGGTGACATCACTATTGCCCAGGGGACATTCAAAGGGGCTCCTTTCATGTCCCTGTAATTTATGTTACAATACCAGGGATAATAGAGTAGAAGACAAAGAATTAGAGAAAATCACAAAGTATCAAAATCAGAAAATTGAAATGGAAAGATTATTGCATAAACCAGCCATGATGATCACAGTAGTTATCAGCACACTGAGTGCCATTCCCCCAAAAATTGGATAACACTTTAAACATCTGCATACTGACTAAATTTACATCTGTCAATTGCAAAAGGCCACATCACTTGGATCCAAACAAGTACTACACTGACACACTATGATATACTAAGTTCTTGGGATGAACTCAGTGCATTTGTAGGTCAACACCAGCTAAAGAACTGACAGCTGTGATTTCACTTTTTTTTTTTACGAATGTAAGTAGCAATATCTCCTCCATTGTATTCTGTGTAATTCTAAGCCTGTTAAAACCAGTCTTCCTATTTTTCCAAGACAACAAAGGTTCTACTGTAGAGACTAAAGGAGATCTCCTTGACAAAAATATTCAGGACCATTACCAAAGCAAAAGGGGATAAAGCGTTTTTTAAGTCAAGAACAACAAGATAACATTCAGAAGTGGATCAGTTCCACTTCCCTAATTGCCTGAAGTATAAGGAGAAGATACAGTATAACCACCCAAGCAAGACTCTGTTACTATAGCCTCTGTTACTATACTAAAGTAATTTTAGCCTTCCTAGTCTACTTGGTGGTGTTGGGAATGATTATATCTGTGTGTAGAAGGCGATTCATTACTAGCCAGTTTGATCATTGCCTATGCCATTTCCTGAAGACAGAATTCTGCAGAAATCACAATCAATTTTTCTTCTTGGTCCCATCAAGGATAATATTTTTGTTCGCATCACATTGTCAAAAACAGTTCTTTGGGATTGGCTCAAATATTACCTGATGCTGGAAACATCACGCTTCTCTTGAATGCTGACACGTTTTTTCTCTATTAAATATATAGAAAAAGTGAGGTCCCTAAAGAGGCCACTTGTAGGAGTTTCAACCTGACAGATACAATTGCGCAAAGAGTTTTATTTTATTCTCCACTTGAGAGATTAACTATCCCTGCCTAGCTAACAGGATTAGTCACTGCTAGTCCAGGCAGCTTTTTCCCCCCGAATGGCAGTTTGTGTGCAGATAGAGATAACAGCTGAATCAATCCTGGCAATCAATGTGGTGACAGATGTCTCAGCTAGATCAACAGAATTCGTAAGGCTAGGGCAGAACACAGATGCATATCATTAGCCATTTTTCATTTGCAAAATATACCAAGGCAGAATTGCTATCTTCTTCTCATTTATAGGTACTGTACTGTATATTTTCAAGGAAAGTATTAACTTTGCTGATACACCCCGGAAGGAAAGGTTGTCCTACAATAAAATGGGCTCAATCGAATTACTTACTAGCATTCTTGAAGATCAGCATGTTTCAAACTTGGAAAATGTAAGACACACTGTTACCTTATTACCCTGTTTCCCCCCAAAATAAGACATCCCCTGATAATAAGCCCAGGTGGTATTTGTAAGACCACCTTCTGCCGCAAGCATCCTCCCAGCACCGGGTGCGCTCTCACAGGGTTGGCCTCCTCAGGGTGCCCTCAGCCAGACAATGTTGGCTGGCGGTGCCCAGGGGAAGAGCTTTCTCTGTGGGAGCACCGACCCTAAGGAATGATCTGCCCATGGAACTTCAGACCGCCCCAGACCTTTGCTCCTTCCGCCGCGACCTGAAGACGTGGCTCTTTTACCAAGCAGGCTATGGTTGACCATTTTAAATGACCTTTTATAACTTTTAAATTATAAATTTTTAACGCTTACTATTGCCCCATTTTAATTCTTGTAATGTCTTTGTTGTTTGTTTATATTGTGTATGTTTTTATATTTTATGTTTTTTTATTGTAAGCTGCCCTGAGTCCTTCGGGAGAAGGGCAGCATATAAATTAGATTAAAATAAAATAAATAAATAAATAAAATATTTTCAAATTCATGCAGTTACAGTTTCAAAATGATAGTGCAAATAATAATCATCTCAAAAATTCATAGACTGCCATTGTAGAATTCCCCTAGACTGAAAATCTCCAATTAAAACTAAGTGAATTAATGCTTTATGCTACTAAATCTCCAAATTTAGCATTTCAATAATACATAGACCTTCAGTGAACTAAATAAAATCTGCTTAAACTACAAATACCTACTTCTGCAAAAATCTTGCTTGTGCTTGGGATAACTTTTTTACGCTGCTTAAAATCCCCTAATTCGAAAAACAAGCTCTTCTGACTTAAAAACACCCACCCACCCTTGCGCTCAACTGTGTTTTGGGACTGGTTTTCAAAAGAAGACATTTGCTTTGGGGTCTATCAATTTATCTCTCTTTCGAAGCTTTGCTTTCTTAGCCAGGGGATAAAAATTATTCATCCACTTTAGTAGGAAGGAAGCAGTTTCAATTAGCATTTCCAAGAGACTTTCAACATGAAGAAGATTAAAAGCAAAACTGGTGAAGAAGTAAAGGCATGGTACTGTCTGGGATCCATTCTTTATATAAATATTCTCTGAAGCAGAGAAGAATGAATCAGCAAAGAAATTATTTACAGGTACTATAGTTCCAAGAAAAATGGTTTTGAAATTCAGCTAAATAGGGTACAGAAAGCCAAAGTTATTTCTTCTGCTTTTAGTGCAGAATTTTAAAATATGCCCAAGGGAACAATTCCACTGAAACTCTTGGAGATGGAAAACATAGCTATTTCTTATACTGCAGCAAAACTAACCAACAGCCTGGATTTTTTTTCACCCTTCTGAACAAACAAGAACAGGATAATTGGCATAGTGGCTCTGCCGAGGTGAACTAACCCCGAATGGAGGCAAATACATTGCTGAACCGCACTGCCCTTTACTGAGCCATAATTCCCTCCTCTATGCATCTCACCAATTCAGTGCCTTTTGTCTGCGACTCAGGTTATGCCCAGGAGACAATAATTGAGAACTTCACTTCTGACAGTGCATTTTTTACCACTCACACTGGGGAAATACAACTGAAGAACATCTCCTGGCTCCAGGCTTGAAGGACAGGTCATGCATGGTGAGGCTGTGTTGACACAAAATGGCTGATTATCTTGGGGAAATGACTCAGCCCTGGATGCTTCCAGGGTTGCCTCAGTCCAACAGAGAAAGGCCATGTTTGAAAGTCTCTTTGGGAAGCTATAGTTTCCTGCCACTTTTTGATTGTAGAAAAAAAAAAATCTATGATGGCCCAATGAAGATCAGCAGCAGTAGTAGCAGAGAGAGTTGGGAAAATTTTATCGACCTTTTCTGCTTCTTTTTCACTCTCGCCCCATATGCTCATATGGGACTAGTATTAAAAGTACATTAGTAAGTGAGAGGGAGTTCCTAGATCAGTCCTCTTTTGTGGGATTAGTCTAGTTCGTTTCTAAGCCAGAGGTAGAATGAAAAAAAAATCTGTAAATCATCTTCTCTTTTCAAAATATGGTTGATTTGGGAAAGAGAATTTAACCCAAGTCAACCCTGGGCCATTTTGTTTAAGACCATTGATTAGTTTATGTTGACCGGATGATACCATAGCTTCATCCATGACTCAACTAAGCATACTATTAGGAACAGGATTTTGGGGGATTTACCAATAATCAATCAACAAATTTGTCTCTGAGTTCCAATAGCTTATTCCTAGTTTAATACTTCTATTTCTCCTTTTCTCACATTGGGAACTGTTTTGAGACTGGACACTAAAACAGCATTGATTGTGGATGACTGGACATTAGCACTGCCTCTCTACATCCATTATATGATAAAGTGTTTTACTTACATGTGTCTGGCTGTGGCAGTTTCAAAATCCCACATGATGATAGAACCATTTGCACTTGCAGTTGCTAACAAACTATAACCTTCTACTTTTAACAAATCAAAGCACTTCACTTCAATCTTAGGAGGTAGCTGAAAAATACACAAAGCAAAGCATCTGAAGGACATTGATTGGGAAAGAATAGCTGACCAGATGGACATTATAATTAACAGATGGACAATTAAAATGGAACAACACAGAGAAAGGCAACCAAGAGCTTCACAATTCCTTCCAACAATCTTTGTCGATATACAGATGAACTTATAGAAAGCAAAAATTCAAAATTTTTGAAATTTTTGACTGTTTACATTTGCTGTGGACCTCAGACACAATAACTTTCTTAGAATTATTTTCTCTTTCTTCATGTTTTCTAGAACATATCTAGAAATACAATTATTCCTCACCTCTGCATTTGTGTTTGTGAGATCTGTGTCAACCAGTAGTTGAACGTCTGGGAAAATACCATTATTTTTTTTGACATTGGGAGACAGCTTTAGGGAGATGAGTGGATAGCCTTGTAAAGCAAATGACACAGCTTCAGGAAGTTCCCAAGTTATGGACATGTAAGCTTCACCTTGATTAGCCTAGTTGAACAAAGAATTGAAGATTAATCAATCTGGCAAAATTTCTAGCTTTGTAAGTTACTTTGCATATTATATACATATTTATGTTAGAACATGTGTCCCAAGTTTAGCAGTAAATGCTATGAACTACTGGTTGACATTCACATCTGGACATTTCACGGAGAGTTACATTTGGGGAGATGGACTCACTTCAAAGTAATCATTTCTGTAGAATACTTTGATAGTTTTAAAACTGAGAAGGGTTTGAGGGCTGCGCAACACATTGCTATCATTAACAAAGGCTTTAAGTTTCTGATCAGCTCAAGTAGTCATGATCAGCCAGTAGTATGTCAGAAACTGAATGCAGCACTGGTTAGAAATGTAAGGGGATGCAATCCAAGAGGCAGTTCGGAGGTCAACAAGCTTTTGAGGCTTAATTAATTAAATCAACTCTAACACAATGTCTTCAGGATGACTGAAGTAAACATCTGGTGAAAAACACGTTTCTAGAGTCTTTTCTAAAAAGCCTAAATGAGATGATTAAAAAGATAATTCCCAATAAAAATACTGGTCATAATATTTAGGAAATATTTTGCATTCTCATTTAATAGGTAATAATCCACATGGGGATTAAATACATTTAGCATGCCCTTATTAAATAAATTATTAGAGACTGAAAATAGTTGTGCATCTTCTTGATACATTATTTCAGAGGCTCCAACATGGTGTATATCTGCACTAAGAATATATAAGGTTTATCTTTTCTTGAGGTTTCAGCAGTTAAGACTGAATTGTTGTTATTTAAAAGGGAGCTGTCAGACCTGTCTCAGCTTGAGCCTCTAAGAAAGAATGATGCTTAATTCCATTTGTTCAGAAAGGTATAGTTTCCTAGAGGTCAAGTGAAATACAGTAGTGCAAAGCCAGGACCGAAATTCACATGCCAAAATCCTCAACTTCCCTTCACTTAGGTATCTCCCCATGCTGGCCTCCCCAATACCCAATCAAATTCAAAGAAGATGTTTTCAGAAGGGTTACTTCAAGTGTGGGTTGGAATGCTGCTGTATTCTGTTCTCTGCTGTTCGACCTTGAAACCATGTTTCAGGGAGATACAAGCAACTTTTCGTTTTTCTGGAATCCTCCTCCCTCCCATCCATTCCCCTAGAGTTCATGGTGGCCTGGCACTGAGCAATAGTAAAAGGCAAGTATGAAGTGGCAGCTGACAGAAGCTTTTATATATGTATATATATATATCCAAGCCATTTAGAGGGCATTTTAGAGGTTTTGTGCTAGTATTTAATAACTTATTAGCTTAGAATGTATTGTATATGATTATTCATAAGTTAATGAGGATGGTTGGCATATATAGATACAGTTTTAAATGAACATTTAAATAAGTACAGGAAGTCTTCAGTTAACTGTGGTAATTGGGACCAGGAACTTGTTGCTACATGGTGAGTTGTAAAGTGCAATGTCAGATGGTTGTATTGATTTAGGATTGCATTTCTAGTCGTGGTTGCTAAACAAATCCCACTTGGTCATTAAGCATGACAACATGTGGCTGTCATTTGCAACCTCTTGCTGGCTTCCCTATTGACTTTGCTTGTTGGAAGTCAACAGAGAAGGTCCCAAATGGTTATCATGAGATTGCAGGATGCTGCAATTTTCATAAGTGTCAACAAATTGCCCAATGCCTAAATCATGATCACATGAACCATAAATCTCCTTGTTCAGTGCTACTGTAACTTCTTGTTCAGTGCTATCAGTCGCTGAATGAATGGTCATTAACCAAGGACTACCTGTAAAAGAGATGAGAAAAGCCTTGATGGGATTAAGAGGATTAGAATCAGAAGTTACAAACAGGATATAATCAATAAAGATAAATAGAATAAATATGTAAACCACTTAAATTTGTGGAAATTTAATTATACTCTAATTGCTTGAAAGGGGACTTAATCTTTGATATATTAAAGCTATAATTCTGTACAAATATATTTGGAATATCAGGATGTAAATACTTGAGAGGAAGTATTCCACAATGCTGATAACTGAGCCCTACTTGCGACTTTCTTGCTATGTTGGGATTACAGCTAACATAATAGCAAACATGGTTATAGGGAGTGAAAAGCAGGGGTGAAATCCAGCAGGTTCTGACAGATTCTGAAGAACCGGTAGCGGAAATTTTGAGTAGTTTGGAAAACCAGCAAATGCCATCTCTGACCCCAGAATGGGGTGGTAATGGAGATTTTGCAATATCCTTCCCCCAGTGGGGAGGCAATGGGGAGTTTGCAGTATACTTCTCCTGGAGTGAGGTGGTAATGGAGATTTTGCAATATCCTTCCCCTGTCACACCCACCAAGTCACGCCCAGCAAGCCACACTATGCCCACCAAGCCACGCCCACAGAACCGGTAGTAAAAAAATTTGGATTTCACCACTGGTGAAAAGCCATAGTTAAGAGAGATTGGGTTCCTTGGCTTTTGAAATTGAGAACAAAATGAAGCAAACGAAATAGAAGATATAACAATCAAAGCTCAAACCTGAACAATTTTGATCATCCCACTGTACTCCAAGACCAGGATCACATGCTTACTCTCACTGGCTTTCAGATAGACCATCTGCATCAGCCAATGCTCATTGACCGTGATTTCCTTGCCTAAGGGCAAAATTTTAAGTATCTGCCCACTTCCAAAATCCCATATTTTCACAGTCCCTAAATGTGTAATAAAACAGAAGGAATATCACTCTTCATAGAAATAACTACTGACTGCAAAGTTTGTGCTTACCTATATGAAATACATGTAGAACAATACCGATTGTGTGAAAAGTCTATTCTCTAATACTTTACTAAGGGCTATTTGCCACTACTGTGCATGGTGCACAGACAATGCTATAAGACCAAAAGAATTCTCAACTGGTCTTTATTATACAACTATAGAGCACAGAAAGCATAATTTATTGAACTAGCTTTATGGTTCCTTGAAAAATACAACAAATTATCTTAAAAGGGTTATTTAAGGGACAATTATTTCATTACCATCACATGCTCCAGTAGCAAGATGAAATCCATTTTTATCAATTGCTGCACATGTCAACTCAACCCCTGGCCCATGAGCATCTTCAATCTGGTATATTAGCTGTCCTGTTTCCAATTCCCAGACCTAAAAATATTTTTTTTTAGTTTATATGCAATTCATCAGACTAACTACAAGGGATTCCAAAAATAACCCAAACAGGTATTACTTTTTAAAATATATATATATATATTTACTAAGTCTTAAAATAGAAGAATAAGAAGAACTGATTGAGTCTGAGAAAGGAATACTGAAAATAAGTATTCCAATTTCTCCTTGGTTTAATAGAAAAAAACAGTAATTCCTTTGGGCTTCCAGTTCAACTATTTTCCCTAAATGAAAGAAATGAAGTAACTTATTCATCCCACCTCACCCATCTCTGGGAAAGACAAGTTCCAAAATAACTTTTAAAATTGCATGTAAGCGTGATAAGAATACCCTAGTTAATGTATTTGTCCAACCAGGGGAAGAGAGAATTCTTTTGTTTTATAACTGTAAGGCTCATAAGACTTATACTCACCTTTACAATAGACTCAGAACAGACACTTAGAACTTGGTGAAAAACTTTATTGTAAACCAGCACGTTGATACTCCTTTCATGGGTCTGGGGGACTTGTTTAGTGTCTTGTATCATCCGAGTGAGAGGATAAATATCGATGACTGCCGATCCTGGGTATTACAGAATTGCATTAAATCTAGAAAATACTTATGTTTTTATTTAAATTTTTGATGCCCAACTGACCTCAAGGAAGCACATTGCATGTTCTTGCTACTGTATATAGCTTGCAAATATTATATGTCTGATTATTACTAGGTTTTTGTGCACTGCAATATTGCATTTACTCTTCCAAAAACTTGTTTCATGCACACATTCAAAAACCAAAACCCTTAGAACTTATGCAAGAGAAAATAAGAGTTGATTTTTTAAATTTGTCTATAACAAGGACAGGGAATATTTGACAGGCTAGAGGCCACAGTTCTACTTTCTTTTTTCCTATTTTGCAAATTGTAATACAAAAGTCCTTAGTGCTAAAAAGGGAAATCGTGTGGCATGCAAACTTCAGGGAAAACATCTCATGTTCAGCTAATGCAATAGAATGTGACGATACAGTGGTTGAATCCCAGTGGATTTCTGAAAGGTCTCAGATCAGCAGGAAGGAAAATAGTGTAAGAGAAATCTTTTGATGAGAATGAGATGGCATTGTCAGGTTTCACACCAGGTTGGGCAATAAATCTCTGCAGAGTTCAGCCTTGCGTGCAGATATTTCAGGATACAAAAAGTGGGAATTCTGTCTCTGCACGCAAGTGTAGGCATATAAAATGGGATACAAGCTATGTTGACTACATTCATGAGTCATTGACCAAATATAGCTGAGCTGGTCATGCAGAAAATGATGTTTTTCTGTTATGTGGACTGCCAGATAAAGAGAGAATGTAGGATATACCAGTATCACATCTGCAAAGTAAAGGCAGAATGATCTTCATGTTACCTTGCTTGTTTATGTACTACCGTAGATGTCCACAGGAGTGTCAAACTTGATTTCATTGAGGGCCGTATCAGGATTGTGTTTGACCTCAGGGGACAAGTGGGCATGGCCAACTAGACTTCACTTGTGTTGGGGGCACCTGTGATGGCCTGAGCGCTCTGCCATCGGCCCTCCTGAGCTCCGTTTTCGCTGGCAGAGGCATCGTGGGCCAGTCCTTTGCTATTTCCAGGATGTCCCTGAAGGCCAGATCTGGCGGGCTTTGAGTTTGACACCCCTGATCTACAGCATGTATACTTCAAGGTTTTGGGGACAGACTAAATACCTTGGATGAATTCCCTGCTCTGCCATAGATGCATTAGTAGTAAGCACCTGAATCTGCAGCTATATTCCATAGCATGAAAACAACACCCTCGGTAATATAACCTTTTTTAATGTGTTTTAAATATGTTTTATTCATCTTTAAAAATATTTTTTTTGTCTTTCTATCCAGTGTAGGTATATTTATACATTCAATGTCCCCTTTACATGTCTTTTTCTAATTTCAAATTCTCATATATTGCTTTCCTCATAGCAGTCACCTAAGCTTCTATTAAATATCTTGATAAATCTTTAATGCCTCATGTCCAATAATACAATTGAAGTGTGATGATTCAAACTGTGCGCAAAAGCCCATCCTTATTTATACAATAGATTTCTAAAAAGTGTTATTTTAATACTTTCAAACAATTTCTCTGAACATTACACAAGTATCCGCTGTCTAAACAATTAACTGCACTGCAAGATCAGGCAGACACAAACAATTGAATGAAATATAATGCCTTCAATGTTACAAGTTACCAACAAATCCAAGCACTGGCATTCTAAACTCTGCATCATTTATCATCTGTTCTTTCACTTCAGTTAGCAGAGTCTTGCTGTAAGAATGGATTATTTTGCTACTGTTTATGAACTGGAAGCCTATGACCCAGAAATGAAATGTCAGTTCATAAAATATAATCACAAAGCTTCACATGGAGGAGGAGGAGGATTAGGAGGAAGAAAATGGCAGTTTTTTTGAGATTCAGATATTATTGACCTGATTTCTTTCAACTGGGCCCAACTGTCAACTCAGAGCACTATATAGCAAATCTCAAAACTTCGAAACAATAATAAAAAGTTTGAAAGTGCTGAAGGAAATTTTTGCTGCAACATGACAGCGCCAGGCCTCGTACCTCAGAAGCTACTCTCTCTGTTATACTCTATTCACTATACAGTCTAAATTTGGCACCATATGACTTCCACCTTTTTCCAAAATCGAAACAATGCAGGGGCGGGTTCCAAATCCCGGTGCTACTGGTTCGCTCATGTGCGTGCACATACGGCGTTTCCGTGCATGCGCAGAAGTGTCCGGGTGGGTGGGCGGAGTCTCCTGCTATTGCCACTACTGGTTGCCCAATCTGGTGCAAACCAGTAGCAACCCACTACTGATACAATGAATTTGTGGAGCCTCTGTTTGACTCAAGTGAAGAGGTGAAAAACACTGTCAGGATCTCACTGAAGAAAAAGGTATACAGTTGTTTTGTGCTGGCTTTAAGACACTTGTCCATTGTTGGAAGAAAACTGTAGCAAACAAAATGGAATATGCAGGTAGCAAGAGAGTTCATTTCAAGGTTTATTTTCCTGTATCATAAAATATTCCTATTTAAAATAAAGTTATGGAGGCATCACTTTTCATACATGCTTGTTATCTTCTACAATTTTAGGCAAAATCCACTGTTAAATGAATAGACTTCCATCATGTAAATTAGTTTTTCTACTATTATTTCCTTGAACAATTGTTCATATGCCTGAAAATTGCTTTGAAGGGCTTAGAAATGTTTTGAAGAATATTTGGAGAAGTTAAGTTCTCAAGACTGCAGAGCAGTCGGAGAAACTGATCTTTTAGTTAAAATATTATCTTCCATTATCAGAAAGATATTGTTGGTTCTGATCTAGCATATAAGCATGCCTGTTTATAATCAATAACCAATATTTTTCTCATACCCACCTGCAATAAGTGTTCCATGGATATTATCAAATACCATAGCAAAAATTTGTGACTCTCTGAATGCCCCTTGAGAGTCATGGAAAACTTGCATCAATGAAAGCGTCTGGATATCCCACACTCTGAAAATCTAAAGAAATGACAAGAAATATGATGTGCAGTAATTAAGTGTCATAACAACATGATCAAAATATGTTGTACTTCCTTGTACTTCCCTGTATAATTCCTCAATATACAATATGCAAAATAAAATGAAAGAATGGGATATGCATATTAGTGTTCTTCCTATTGTTTGCTTAACCCACTAT